>JAHAQQ010000270.1:0-12375 GCA_019190355.1 Penicillium palitans
CGTTGATGAGCGTTGATGAGCGTTGATGAGCGTTGATGAGCGTTGATGAGCGTTGATGAGCGTTGATGAGCGTTGATAAACGTTGATGAACGTTGACGAGGGTGTTGATGAGCGTTGACGATCGTTGATGAACGTTGACGAGGGTGTGTGTTGATGAGCGTTGATGATCGTTGATGGTCGTTGATGAACGTTGATGAGGGTGTTGATGTGTGTTGTGGTGGTATATGGCCGGGCGGTGAAGGTGAGTGGTGGTCAAGGTCTCACGGCCTTAGCGCGAGCCCTTTCTTGCCATCTCATCCACATGACAGAGATATCAGTTTCATTGTTTCAATTCGCGTCATTTCTTGTCCCCAGCTGATCATTCAGTTAAGTCCGCATACAGCCTCCAATTTGGTTGAGCTGGTCGAATGCAAACACCGGATTTCCCTCGGTTCAGCTACAATCAGGCAATACGCTCAAGATCAGACCTACCAGGTGTAGAAGCATTTGAAGAGGAGCCGCTCGAAATACCATTTGTTGTCTCAACTAAACATCGTGATGCGATAGACTGTTCCTTGCGTAGTCAAATTTATCGCTTCAGGCGGCTTGCAAGTCACTCAATCTACTCCACTGTAGAATGCCTACATCCTAGAACGGTCGCGATAGTCAAAGTGGATTCGCAACAAATACAACCAATTTAGGCTTCTTTGGCTTAAGAACATCCGATCGGCTCCTTCTACATATGGGAGCCGTCGTACCCTTGTCAGTAATCCCCGCCAGCAACTACGATTTATATGCGAGCCCATCGCCCATGTAGTAATCACACTGCACTCAAATTGGCGATCACTGCTTTTTGGGCGCAGTACTCCAGTCCATGCGATCAAGCATACTTTGCTGCCCAGAGAACATGGTTGCAGCCGGATCGCGGTCTAGCAAGCGCCATCTTGACCAGATCTGGTAAAGACGACTCCACCAACATTTACGACGGACTTTTGTGGTGTGATCTACTTGGCTTGGAGCCGCAGACACTCCCCTATTCCATTTTCCCCGAACGCAATCACATGAACGCTGATTAGAGGTAGAAACTTCAGCATAGTTGTCGGAGATAGTCAAAGAGGTCGCACAGCAGGATAGCTCTGGGTGGTTTTGTTAGGGACATCAATGCCACCTTCAGTGAATCTGTCCGAACAGTGATATGCCACATGTCGTCCAGAGCGCGGTGTGTCTAACAAATAGTTGATGATACAGGACATTCGACGTAGGGGACGTAGAGAATCCGGCCATTCCTAGTAAGAGCTGCTTGCCCGGGATACGTTAGAAAACAACGTCAATGGACAAAGAACACAAGTGGTCAGCTTGACTAACCTGCAGCTGCAGTGACTTCCGGGGCGAATGGTCTTTGCATGTGTTGCTCCGGCTTGGGTAGAAAAGCGTGCCCGGGCATCAAGTATACCAAAATCTGTCCAAAGACACCACAACATTTCTGGCAGCGCCCTTGATGCAGCGACGTGCATGTTCAATTGGTTCGTTTCCGCTCGTTCGTCTCCACCCGCTCGAATACGTCGAATAGCTCAGCAACGCGGAGTAGGATCAGGTAGGACAGTAAAGGTCGGTGATTCGTAGCTCGTGGCTCTTGAGTCGGCTCGGCTGTGACTCGGGACTAGATGGTCTCCTTTCTCAGTTTGTAGCTGACATGGCCATTGTTAATCTGTAGGCTCGGAATGACGGGACTTTTGTCTCACCTTTTCCTTGCACACAGACTTGCACTAACAATCTGGCCGTCTGCAAAGGTATGGCTCACCTGCCATCAAGCCAGAAAAATCCACCAGCATTCGCCAGGATTTTAATCCACAAGAAGCTATTCTTTCGAATGCCGAGACACACGGTGGTATAAGGCCATAGTGGCTTGGGCTTTGTATCGGGTAGACACATCAGCACATGACGGATGCACAGAGTCGACTGAGAGAAGGGCCGAGGTAGACGATCTGGACCTTACATTGGCTCATCATCGATGCCACCAGTAGTTGTGTGGAAATTATAGACAGCATCCGATCGCATCGGTATAGGGGAGCTCGAGCAGACAAGACATTTGCTCGCCTCGCTTTCTACTCGAGTAACGGGAATATAAGGGACCTCCTGTTGTATGACCCGAGTCAGCAAGGCTTACCACTTGGACGAGTTGTCATGACTTACCTGTTTATAAAGTTCGCAAAATGTTCGCTTGAGGCGAGACGATCAATTAGCTTCGTGGTCCTATCTTACCGACGAGATCACTTACAATTGTCTTCATCAATGCAGTCACCATCATGGCATTTGGCATGATGTTGTATCCAGTTCGTCGCACTCTCCGGCTGTCGCTTCGAAGCCGCGTTGGGTGCAACCGGCAACTTCTGAGCCCCAAAGCCGCGTGACGAACCCACCTGTGACAAGACATTGTACTGTACAGTCGTAATGGAATAAGACCTCGCCGTTCATGGTGTAAAGGCGGTGAGGACGAGGGCGGAAGACGCGATAGAGCACGCGTCGTAGTGACGCCTCGGTCTTTATCTCCTATCCGGCGATAGGATTCCCAACAGGAATATTTCAATGGCGATGGGCTGCTCCTATGTACAATGGCATGGAATCAGTAATGGGGTCCGTGTTTTGAAGCACAAAAATCTGCACAAATAACTGATATAGCGCAGCAGCGGGGGCGATAAATCACTCACATTATCAGGAAGAATGGACCTCTCAAGCTTCTATGCAGCGAAGCACGCAATCGGATATTCGCACCTTTATTTGGCCGCTCGTTTGATTCATATATCTCACCTACGGTATGCTGCGTAGTTTGGAGCGACGGGGCCAGGAATGGTGTGTAGGCCATGGCTTGTGCAGAACACTAACGGGGGTGCTGTATCCTCGGGCCCTCTGGTGCGATGTCAATGGTTCACTGTCATTCATTAGCTTGTATACCGGCGAGATAGTCCACGACTCACATGTTCTGGTGGTCAGCACCATGGGCCAAGGGATGGCAAAGAGATGTGGTCCTTGCGCTCGTGCATTGTGGTCGAATGTCCTCGGCTCTATTGAATCGCATCGTCTCCAGGATCAGTAGAATTCATGACAGGTCAGGCTAAGATTCACATACCTGCGACGTGGATATTCGCGCTTTTGCTTTGGGAGCACACACAGTGGCTGTACAGTATATCAGCTAATCCAAAGCTCGTATCTTTAATCGGCTGGTGTGAATGGCAGTGCATCTGGTGGGAATCATACCTGTATCTCTCACAGGCACTGTCTGGCTTGATCCACTATGTATTCTATAAATGTCAGTACAGTGGGAATTTCAGTACTGGATCAATGGGGAAAGAACTTATCAAGTGGCTCAGACACAACGCCTGCTCGATTTTGCAGAGTCAAGTGAATAAATTGTAGAGCAAATTGCCGGGGGTAGAGGACGTATTTATAGGCTTCTCGGCTCCTTCTGTTGCGCAAGTGCTCTGCTTGGTAGAACGCGTTGAGGGACAACTCTCTTAATTGAGGCCTGTTGAAACCCATATCTTCTTTTTACCGCAATTATTTGCAGCGACATGCAGCGACATGCAGCGACATTTTTTATGCCTTTAGCTCAGCGAGAGAGACGAGTAAGAGTGGTGTTGAGATGGGATGCTGAGTAGGCCAAAAAACGTTGGCTCACTGCTGAATCCTTCACGGCCCTCTTAAATTGAGGTTTTGTGGGAGATATTCCATCCGCAATGACAGGCTCATATATCTTGTTCTGATACCTCATCTGTGAGCGATTCAATGTTGATACACCGAAACGCGCCTACATTTTCATCCCGAGAAGTCATGGATGTTTTTTCCCTAGCCTCGCTATAGTGTGGTGTTGGTTGTGTTGAGCTGTGGGTCTGTCCGTCTAGACTGCAGAAAGCGATGTCGTCAACCCGTGGAAGCTTGGCCCAACGTTGTCAACACTCAATTTTCGAACTTGTGACCATGAAGATACATTAAGTTTTTTTTCGCTTTCTTTTTTGACCTTCTTTTTTAGGTTACTGTAAGTTCTACAATGTTCCGTTTGTCGACTTTCTGAGACCTTCAACGAAAGTGGAAAGAGGTGTCCGATTGAAATATATATCACCTCGATGAGCGCTCATATCTGACCCTCAACATCGTGAGGCTTGATCAGATTTCCCTGGCCGACTCGTTGATCACTATTCTATGATCAAGTTGACTGTCAACAGCCCGCTGAAAAGTTGTTTTTGAAAAGTAAAACAACTCCAGTCAAAATTTGACTGCTTCGGTTGACCGTTGTGGTGATTGTAAAACCCAGCCCATAAACACCGGCGTCTGCATATTCTATAAGAGACACCAAGGATCGATGGAAATGGTATTGTCCACAGTCCTGACTTTCCCCTGCGGACAAGATGGATTCACAAATCAGCTCGAAAGACCAGGAAATTGGAGGAGATCAGCTGCCCAGTGAATTGCCAACCCTTAGCGAGAAAGACAAATCACAGGAAAGTTCTGACCATGTCCCATTGGTAAGTGAAACGATTCGGCTTCAAATGCTTTTGCTGACCATTGCAGCCCTCTCCTTTGCAGCAGGGAGCAGAAACAAGACACACCCTGGCGACCGAGCCATTTCAACCGATCTTGCAGGTTCTAGCAGACCTCGAGCGCGACGATCCCAAGTTCGCCTTTCCAGCAGCTCGACTAGTTGGACTCTATCGACGCCTATGGGAGTCGTGCGTGTCCAAGCACGTCGATGGCCAGAAGCTAGAGCAGGACAACCTTGCTTTGAAGGAGGCTGGTACGCACCTGAGAAAAGAGAGAGATGGACTTCAGGTTCGCCACGACAAGCAGCTGTCTCGGCTGCGCTTTTTCGAGCAGGCATTGGAATTATCCCGGGAGAGGCTGGTTAGGGTACTCGATGACTGGAACCACCCTTCGACACTCAATCTGGCAGGGTTGCCGGACAATGCAAGAGGAGAGTGAGGGATCGGCTATCTGGAGTTATCCTTCCTATTGTTAGAAGCAGAAACACTACAATGACGTTGTAATTGAAGGAGAACTACAGCATAGGAAGCAGGTTCTATGTTTATGGCTGAGTACTCATAATAGAAGCGTATAGAACAGCTGCCGATTTATTTCCCACTTATTCATTGAAAAGTGTTCACGAACTATTCCGCATGTTCTGGTATCACCTGTAATTACCCGATATATTATGCACAAAAAACGTTGGATCCAGGGATAGCGTCGGGGGCAGCGCAGCTAGCTAAGAGAGTGTCGACTAACTCGAATATGGTAGCGATTCCATATGGGGCCAAAGGGACAGTCGGAAGCTAGTGCCTGTTGCACGAACAGTATGCCAGGTGATTGTGTCTGGCAACTGTCTGCGTACCCGACAGAGATTACCCAGGGCCGTTTTAACCCGCGGCAGGAAGAACAGTTCCTCTCCTATAGTCTCACCAGATGTCCGGTCAAATTGCATAAATCGAAAATCTATCCAGTGCACGTCTTTAGGAAAAAGGAGCGCTGACATATGGAGGAAAATGTCGCTAGCCTGAGTAGAGATGGACAGAGGGTCTGGACCTGTCCACTTGAAGCCAGACGGACTGTCGATATTGGGGTAGAAAAGGCATTCGATCAAGGAAGACCCTGGAGTTTCGCATCGTGCAGGGTCGACTTTGCCAAGAAAATCCTGCCACAGATCATTGGGATCAGTAGCGAGACAGGGAGGTGGTGTCGGTATGCCAGAGGATTCATGCCAGATAGCATGAAGGTCGAGATCCAAATCGTAGTCTACTAATGTTAGCACAAATAATTATGGAAGCAACGGGTACAGACCATTGTTGTTCAATTCGTTCATTTCTGTTCTAAGACTGGCCGTCGAAGGCTGTAGGGAAATACAGAAGTGTATAAAATAACAATTTAACGAGGGTTGGGAGGAACAGATGCCGCAGGGTGAGCAGGGATTGTATTTATCGTCGATAACGGAAGGTCGACGCAGATTATGATGGTTTTATGGCCAGATGCTAAGTTCTTGAAACTAAGCGATGAATGTATCAACGGCCGTGGAGCGTTGACGACCCGTGACCAAACCCAACGAAACTTCACCGGCGGTTGCATCGGCCTCCTCTAAGATCAGCGATAATATTTAGTAGAGAACGTAAATAGATGGCAGAGCTATCTAAATGTTATTGTAGCCCACGAGCGCCCAACAACACTGAGACCTCATCAAGGCCCATCAACATGATAGGGCTGGGGATCGCTCGCTTGCAAGGCTGAAACCACACCGTTACAAAGGGCTTGAACCGCAAGCTTTCGATCACGCAACACCATTGCCTGTTCATCGCAGAGCTGCAGAAGGATGTCGCTGTCGCTTGCTAGCCACTCATTTGATTCAAGAACTTGTCGCTGCTCATCCTCAAGTCGCATTTTGTCGGCAGATTTGATGACGTAGCATTCCCATAGGGAAAAGTACAAGTCAAGCAGCTTGAGGGCTGGTGTAGCGAGAGTGTCATTGTAGTGTAAAAGTTTCATAAACTCCACCGTAAGCGCACGGGGTGTGACTGGACTCTGCGCAGTATTAGTGTTTTTGTTCGTTTCCTGCCGAAGAGGATATGACCGACCTTGGCTTCGATGGTTGTACCGTTTGAAGATTGCTGTGGATGGGTTTCTAACTTGGACTGATCTTCTGCATCCTGCGATACCTGACGCTGTCTCTTGGCTGGCCGGTCAATTGGGGAAGGCAACGTGGGATAGTCCATTTTTGGTCATAAGATGTTGGTTGGGATATCGTGCTGGAGATGGATTTATAGACTGACAAACGCCGCACCGAGTCTATTGGTATCCACCATTGTCCTCCCGGCCTGGGAATAGACCGCACATTGAAAGCGTCGGTGGAAAGTTCATTCAACTGTTGACACTCGATCTCACCTGCTGCTCACCGCAAGCTACTCAATTATATGCGAGAATAAATCACAGATGAAGCATCGAAACAAACCATTGCATAAACCATCTCATAGTGGTAGCCTGCAAGTGGACTTCTGATGCATAGATGGTTATACACTAATTTAAAATCGTTGAAGCTTTACTGTGACGTTATTGTGACTGCAAACTATCCGAATCGTGGAGGTGTAGATAATTTGATTCCGAGTTTTGATGTCAACAGACGCTGAAAACAGCCATCTTGCATTGCATTACGAGAGCTACCTGAAGTAGATGTCACCAGCTCTTACAGACCACCAAACCTTCTCCTCGGAGACCGCTTCAACAATGTTTGAGTGTTGTCTTCTTCCATTCTGCTTCGAATGGCCCTCTGGATGCAACCGTCTCTTGCTAGATCTAGAGATCTCTTCAAACTGAAGTATTTCAGTCTGGGATTGACTACAAGTGCATCAACAATCGAGAAATGTCCACCCTTGACCGCCAACATCAATGGATCCTCAAACCATCGATTTCTGATGTTGACGTCAATTCGATCATGGCGAAGTAGTGCCTGGACCATCTCCAAGTCACCGCCACGGGCAGCAATGCAGAGCGCAGTGTCGTGGGCCGCGATCGTGCTCTCATTGATGTGCAGACGTGCGCCTTGTTGCACTAAAAGTCTTACCACATCGAGATGGCCATGTGCAACCGCTCGACAAATCGGCGGATCTACTAAATCCCTCCCATTGATCTCCACGCCATCCATACTCAACAGACAAGCAACCGTGTTCATGCGTCCATGATATGCGGCAACGGAAATTGGAGAGTGGCCTGCAAAGCAGGGATTCGGATCAATCCCTGGCACTTCGAGGAGCCGTCGTAGGATCACGGTATCCAGTCTGGTCGCGGCGTGGTGTAGAGATGTGGACAGCGGCTCGAATCTCCCACGGCCTCCAACAAAATTAACGTTAATGTCTTTCTCGGCCAACAGCCTTTCGGTTATCTCGTCGCATGACGAGTAAGTAGACATCCAAAGTGGCGTATTTCCATCTTTGTCTGTGCAGTTCACGTTGACACGGGGGTGACTTAGGAGTAAATTGACCATTTCCAGGCGTTTGCTTTGAGTGGCGAGATGGAGCGGCGTGTAGCCTTTCCGGTTCTGGATGTCCACATTCAGACCCTTTTGTCCGAGAAGCCGTTTGACAGCATCTGCCGACCCATAGGATACTGCTTGGTGAAGAGGTAGCTCAGCATCCTGTGATGATTGAGTACCAAGAAATACCTCGGACTTCGGATCGTTTGAAAAAATCATTTCCATCACGGGCCTGTTGAAGCGACGTGCCCAGTCCCATGGCGAGTGGCCTGAATCATCCTGTAGATCAGGATCGCTGCCACTAGAAAGAAGCAGATGCACGAACCCTATTCTGCCTGCGAAGACTGCTAGATGGAGCGCCGTTCGGCCGTGTTTGTGCTTGACGTCCACTCTGACGTTGGGTTGTTCTAGGATGCTCTTGAAGGTGGTGAAATTTCCATAGTGGATGGCATAGGATAGGGCGCTGTCGCGCGCTTGATTTTGAATGTTGATGTCTAGGTCTCGACAATTGAGCAAGAGCTCACGCACAACAGCGGAAGAGTATTGGAGCGCCCTCATTAAAGGGGTTTTTCCTCGGTAAAAGGCGTTGATGTTGGCTTTGTACTGAAGTAAAGCCTCTGCAAGACCAACATTGTCGGTTTTGGCGGCCAGGTTCAGCAAGTTGCTGTTCTGAAATTCGATGTTGTATTTCCATATTCCGGGCTGTAGTTTTAAGTAAAGGGCTGTGCATGATCTTGCGAGGGCAAATATCGCACTGCCGTCCAAATGCGACATAATCCACAGCAAAAGCTCGTTGGGGAGGTCTCTGATATTTGGCTGTGATTTGTTAGCTTGTCGGTAACTTCAGCAACAAAGACTTGCTACAGACCATGGTTAGACAGCGGTGGAGCTAGGTGGTAATCACAATGAAGATGAAGGTGAGGTGTGAAAGTTGGACGTGCGGAGGCCTTTATATAGTCGCCTCAGCTAAATTCTGTGGCCAGCTAGAAGCGTAGCCCATCACACGGCAGCATCAAAGCCTTGACAACAATATTTAGGCGGGATTAGAGAATCTCTGGAGACTAGCTCCTGGGAACGCCAAATCTGTTCCTGGTAGTGTGTCAATAGCCCCCGGAGACTGAATCTATCTCCACGTACCCACATCTTGCATCTAGCGCCATAAGAATCAATCACAACCTATCATGCATTTCGAAATTCCATACGCAACCCAGAATTTAACCCAGCATTTGTCAACTTTGCTGTCTACCGCAGTAGCCAATATGTTCGCCAATGCATGGTCACCGCGATCTACAGCCACAAGTGCAGCTGATTTGGGCAGCAGTGATCTGGAGTTCAATCCCTTCTCGCAGGCCACTGATCGGCCTATACCGGTGCATGATGCATCCGAATACATTCTTCGACGTATCGAGTGTTTCAAGGAAGGCTTTGCATGCCAGCAGCCACGCAGCCATTAGGTAAGTAGACTACGGCGATGGCATATAAAGCTGGCGAGGGAACGCTGCGGAGGTTGTCCAACACCAACTCCCATCAGAAGCATTTTCTGCCTTTGTACACCACCTCAATGTCCGCCATGCTGCCTTGGAATCCGTTTCTTGTTTGTGAGATAGAAGTCAGGCCCAATGGCGGTCCTGGCTTCTGTTGCGGGATGACGAAAAAAGGCGCTCCATGCAAAAACTCGATCAAACTTGAAGACACCAAGATAGGCCATCAAAAGCTGAACACTGTCGCCAGAGAGCCGTTTGACCTGTCAAATTTGCAATCGAAGCTCTGTGATGTTGCCAGAGACTTCCTCTGCGCGAGATGGCATCGACAACGACAGGCCGACCAAGTTGGCCGGCAGTGGTATGAAGCAGCCGTCCGCAACCAGGCGCGAGTGCCACATGACTCTAGAGTTGCATCTCCATCCATTGTGCATCCGAGCCAGCGTCAGACATCGCCAGCCTCCAGGCGACGCCCTGCATCAGACAACACTGACCGTTCACCAACTCACGGGCTCAGACAAGACCCGCCGGTGCGCCTCTCAACCAGCTCCGAGCCGGTGCAATCAATCAATCCCTTTGTCACTGCCGAAATGCTGCGGACCAACAGTGTTCCATGGCACGTTTCGCCGGCTCGACCAGCTATCCTGACGTCGGTCACTAATATTTGGGCGGGTGTGCAAGACTTGACGCTCCGGAGTCTCAGCTTGAGTGAAGAGCTCAAAAACATCCACTGTGTGTTTTGTTTGGCCGAAGATGAGGAACAAGCCCACGAGTGCGTAATCCTACGCTGCGACCAGTGCCGAGCGCTTTCCCATCTGTCCTGCGCGGAAGAGTGGTTGGAAAACCGACGTACAGGATTTGGCATATCATGCTGCGCGTGGTAAGTATGGATGATCTCAATTCTGTAATGCCGGGATGCTGATGAATGCAGCCGAAACGAAGGAACTCTAGACGCATTGATTCGTCCACTCCGAGTCCCCTTGGCAGATACCGAAACAAACTCTGTCCACTCGGCAAGCGAATCATCAACCGATAGAGAGCCTGTCATCGTCAGGAGTCCAGCACGAAACGACCCGAGTCAGAGTCAACCGCGTCGGGGGTCAGTGGAATCCCTAGGGGTATCAATCGAGCAGAGTGGGCCCCGTCGCTCAGCCAGACTAGCAGGGGCTCACCTACCGCGAGATTCTTCTACCTCTGCATCGCTTCGCCGGTCGGCACGACTGAATTCCAATCAGCGTAGGTGATTACAATTTACAGCAAACGCGCGACGGAAATGGGAAATTAGCGAAGCGGCTGTCAATCACACGTGACTCCATATCCTGGTGATATGGAGTTTTGGAGCAACCAAATAAATTAAATCCTGATCGTTAGACCCCATAGAGCACCACGCGACCGTTTCATGTTTGCAAGTGCTAGATGTCAATGCACCTTTAATGCTATTCGAAGTTTGCTTCATTTCAGATACGTTTTAGCCCGAAAACCAGTGCCGGTAGATAAAAGTGCACATACCTAACGGCGGCGGCCAAAGTAAATGCCGACGGCGAGTTCAGCTGAGCCTTGTGGAGCGCGAAGACGGACGTTGTTGGCAGAAAACACAGCTCACGCGTCGGCGAGCCTCGACAATTCTATCCATACTGTCTCGCGACGTATTAGAACCAGCTCATCTATTTAATCGTCAATCATTGTTAATTTGTCTCTGGGAATTACAACATTGATCCTGGAAACGCCAAGAGCAATTATAGAAGCTGTTTATTCCCTGGGAACTTCTCTTTAGCTCCTGGCACCAGTTCCTGTTTCTAGGAATTTGAGGTCTACCCCTGGGAATCCATTCTACGATCCTGACTGGTTACAAACTGGCTCTGGGAATACAATGGCTAGATCTGGGAGCTGCCGTGTTCCTGGGGCCCTACTTTTGGATCCTGGACTCATTATTCTGCTTTCTGAGGTGGGGGAAAGCCCTCACAAGATACCTTCACCAGACCTGCGCACAAATCTGCGTCATTCAATCCTGGAAAGGCAAGCCATAGCCCCAGGAACCGCGCCTGAGGCTCCAGGAGTTTGTGAGGGTCTCACGTATACGTAGAGGTGGATAGTGTTTCAAGATGAACAATCAATATTAAGAAGACGTAGCGCGAGGAAGCAAAAGGAACGAGCTTCCTCGCGTTCAGGGAAACCATATGCACCATGTGGGTCGCGCAGATCATTTCTCCAAACATCCTGTATACTTCACGTATATCCCTGACACGACCAATCGAATGTCCCAGGAACTCGTATATGGGCCCTAGGAGCTAAAGGTCGTTGGAATTACTACTTACTCGACTACCTGGACCAATCAGAGACCAGAACGGGAGTTTCTGGGTTTGTTCCCCGTGTGCCATTGGTATCTCGGAGCCGAACCAAACGTCATTCAAATGGCTCTCGGAATTTGCAACCAACACAGTGCCCCATGTGATTGATTATACTCGGGAGGAAAGAACCTATAAAACCATCGCTTCACCCCATCTGCTGAATTACCTTCGTCTGCATCGCCCACTGAATTACCTTCGTCTGCATCGCCCAAACCGGATCTCCCATCGAACCAGCAACCAGTTCCTTTCATACAATAGAACTGACCGCCAGCAATCATGGTATGATAATAACTACCCCCAACCCGAACACGTAAATTTCATTGATCATGGCCTCTGAAGGCTAACAATAAGTGGCAGGCAAATATCTTGGACTTGCCAACCGAAATTCTTTGGATAATAACCAACACCCTAGAGGGAAACGAAATATCTGCTCTTGCTCGAACTAGCCGAATACTCTATCCAAAGCTACGGTTGGCCTTGATCAAATGCAACATCAAGCACCAGAATAGTTCTGCACTTCACTGGGCCGCTAAAGCCAACAGTACCGGCTTTGCAAAGACCTTGC
>JAHAQQ010000271.1:0-12313 GCA_019190355.1 Penicillium palitans
CATCTCGTCGCATGTTCGATGTCGCCACCGCCAATCCTGCGGGTTGCCGGATCGCCATTGTAGCAAGCCGCACATCTGATGGTAAAGCCTGCGTGCTAGCCAATTATCGAGGAATAAGTCCACGTTCCACCAATGCCGCCTATGGGTTTCTAAGTCCACACAACGACCGACAAAACCCTTCCTTACTTGACGCGTAAGTGACCGTTTGCAGCCAGTTGATTTGGACAGTGGTAGTCGATCTTGCTAACAGTTAGCTTTTGACAGGTCGATATGCAGTGGTGCAGCGCCCATGTGAGTCCAAGCACCATGAGACATTTCAACACGCTGACATTTTCTAGCTACTTCCAACCGAAAGAGTTGCCAGGCCTTTGTCTGCAAGACGGTGGGGTCCGTGCGAACAACCCACTCGCCATTGCTTTGCGAGAGTCGAGCATCATCTGGCCCATGGCGAAACGACACGACCTTCTCCTCTCTGTCGGAACAGGTTTCTCCACATCTCCCCCCAGTCGTCCAACGGGCATACTGGGTCGACTCTGGGAGGGACCTCTTCCCCGACTGTTCCGGGCCATGATGTCCTCTCCATCTATGGACGGAAAGCAAGGGTTTTTGGAAGCTCTGAATTACCTACCCCATCTGTCGACGCCTGATATTTCCCGACTAGACCAGGCAATCGATGGGACGCTCCCTGGATTAGACGATGTGTGCTCGCTGGAAGCGATGTCGAATATGGATTTTGCAGTTCCAGCTGAGCTTGTGAGGACCATTCTCGCGTCGGCAATGTTTTTCTTCGAGTTGGATGAAACTCCCATCCGGGGTAAGGCTTCATTTCGTTGTCGGGGATCTGTTCTTTGTTCAAGACCAAATCCTGCCGAGATCTTGCAGCCGGTGCTTGTTGAGTTCCCCGGCGCAAGATTTAAGTCTGGTCAGGATCTTGATTTAGGAAGCATAGATCTAGTCGACATTTGCCAGTTTTGCGGATACTTCAGAAAGCGGGTTGATTTTCGGGTCACCAGCCTTGACGAAATGGTCACAATTGAAATTGCCAATGATACGTTGCGCGAAAAGATTGGTGGTTTCCCCAAATCGGCGCAGGAATTCCTCGATGAGCAAAAGGCTTACGCCCAGTTCGGTCGCGCAGATCATCAAGATCAAGAATGGCCGCCGCAGAGATCTTGTTACTGGTACCGCGGGTCAAAGCGACTAGTTCACTTCCTGGAGCCTGCTTTGGGGCAGAAAAGGCGGCGGTTATGAGTTGGGTGAAGTTTCAGTTTGGCGTTTAAGTCAGTTAATAAGTGGAATACAAAATCTAGTTAGATCTCGACGGGTTATCCCGATAAAATGCAAGACGCAGGGATACTAGGTTTACTCTGGCAATATTAACAACAATTAGAATCATATAATTATCCTAGATAGGAGTCTGAATTTGAACTGCGGGATATGATCTGTCTATACCTTGTACCCCATGGACACGTGTTATGGTCGCCCTCGTTAGTTGAAGTCTGAAAGCGCAAGTAGGTGGCGGGGCGAAGACAAAAGTTCGCTCGCTGTCATAGAACCATACAACGTCTCTATAATACCACCCCTTAGTATGGCAATATACTTGGCGCCTGGGAACATTGGTGAAATTCCCAGAGACTAGCTTGTCACTATGCCGGTGCTGGTTTACGGCTAAGAGTGCGCGGTTCGTCAACGGTGGTGAGAATGTGAGGGAAGCCGTTCAGAAACTATCTTAGAGCACAAATTGACTGTTTCGCCCATGAAATGGACTTTCCGTTCCTAAAACGCTAGTAAGTCCCGGTACGTCGGTTTCAGAGAGCCGAGACGTGGACAGTCCATGACCGATATGAACCCTTTCCGACATCGAATTCCCGGTTACTCTCGCGACAACACTTCAAGCATCTACAGTCGATCCACGGACACAGCCAAAGATGCTATCCCTATTACTACCATACCTACTACCCTACAAATCAAGCCATCTCTTCCTGAGATAAATTTACTGGACCACCAAATCTCTATGGCGAGCGGATCTACCATGGCCTTGGAAACAACCCGGCCACGACTGAGAAAATCCAAAACACTGCCCGAAATGTCGGTTTCTGAGATGAAGGCCGATAGAATGCAGCAACACAGACAACAGGGGCTTGAGAACGTTTTTTATTGCAAGTGTTTTGAGAGCTTCCACCAACTTATCAGCACCACAATGGACGCAACCCAAAGTCTGGGTCTGCAGTATCATTTCAACCCGGCAAACAGCCCTTCTGGGGACCCGCGCTTGATTCGAGCTATCGTTTCATTAAGAGTGGCTCTTGACAAATCACGAGCCGAGGAAACCAGTGCAGAACAGGAGTGGAAGCAGCAGTGGAAGGTCTCTCCTGTTAGGCAGTCTTTGCTTCGGTGGCTTTGACGCTTCCAGAGCTTTGTGGAGCTTTGACACCTTCCAAGACAGATGTCTCAGGACAAGCGGATGAGGTGGGTTCGGAATGAAAGTGGACGGAGTGACCTGACACCTAGACAGAATTAGATCTGTGGCTTGAGCATTTTCACGGAACTTGAAAGTATAATTGCAATTTCAGAATTCATTCTTTATATTCCTACTCTTTTTACGAGACGGTGCAGTTAGCCATGCGCTTGATGTTGTAGGTAGGATGCGCGGACGACCCCTAAGTACTTTTGAACTCCGCGTGTAAGAACTGGTTCACTTTAGAGACTAAGTCGTCTTCAACGCTCTGAAGCACTCTCCTGACAGCTTCTGGAAGCAAAATCAACCGCCGGGCTAAATGACCGGGGTGGGCTTCACAAAGAAATTTGTAAGCGGGCATTGTGTTTTAGCTGGGCTCTCAGCTGGTCGAACTCTGAAACCGATGTCTTCACGAACTTTTGAATGCGACAAAGTCTTTTGGAGCCTTTGAAGCCAGCGATGCATTTCGAAAATATGATGGCCGCGACCATCTTAAGGAATGTTTTCCCATCGTGTGGAATGCGGTGCACAGCTGCGTGGCGAATGTTACTAATCGCGCGACGCCATCCTGTCAACATGCCCCCGGTCAACTGAAAACATTCGTCCTTGACTTTTGCTTGATGGACATCCAAGAGACGAAAGAATTTGTGCAACTCTAAGGCCTCTGGGCAAGTCCATCCGGCTGCGAGAAACTCCGATGGAAGCCAACGCTGAAGGAAGCAGAAGGCATGGGTTTCGAGTTGTCGCTGTATGACCTACAGGATCTGGTGCTGAGCGCAAAAGGGAAAGTAGCGAGCCGAAAATCCGGGTAGTGAGATTATGCTTTCCATCACCCTGTCCGAAGTGGTTAGCTAATTAATAAGCACGGCGGTTGCCAAATTCGGTGACAAACATACTCCATATAGCAAATCTTTCTGGGCAATAGTGGTTCAAGCTGTGAGCTCTAGCCCTTTAGGGGTTTTATAAATAATGACCGAGATTAATGAAACGATCTGCAGCCTGCGAGCTGTAGAACTACCCTAAATATATATCTTTGTATTAAATGTGAGAAACTTGTTGACTGAGGTTGAGGTATTGTTTGAGTGAGTAGCATGAATTCCTCGCATTGCTAAATAGGCTATACCATCATATTGCTGCGGGCTACTTGATTTTATGCTGTGACTACACGGCGGTCGTTAGCCTCTTATGCCGCAAAAACCACAATTCTTTCGGGAGACTGCGTATTGAGTCATATATAACAGCAAACCCTTTCCCTCATTCCCTTTCACGATGCATATAGCTTTTCTGAAAAATAATACCGATGATCTCACTGGGGATCTTCATTCTGGGCGTCCTACTGGTTACCATTCCGGTGGTATGACTCTTTCTTTGGCCGTCAAATTCTAGACATGCCAATAATCCACCAGGCTTCCAGGCCATTAAAGGCAATCATGTTCCCACCACAACCGGTAGTACACACTGCCCATATATTACGATATCACGAAGACTTCCGCTGATAATCCTTCGCAACGCAGACACCTGGCTCGCTACCCACTCACAGCGTGAGGCGAAGTCATCGCCTTTCTAGTGAGCCAATCAGTAAGTATTATAGCCCCTTTAAAACGTTCCATTTACTTATGCCATGTTCCAGTTTCTCTTGATCCAAGCGCGAAACACGGTCGACTCCACCGACATCGCTGGATGTACGTTAGGCGTAGGTAGCATGGGGGAACTGGACACAGGGTGACGGTTCCAATGTGTCGTAGAAGATGAGCCATTATCCCTCGCTCGAACCCCTGGTTGGCAGACTCAATAAGAAGAGCGCAAGTTGAGATCAATATCAGTCGGTGGCCATAACCAGCCGATCACAGCCCATAGATAGGTTAGGCCTTTGCATATACCGACTAGAGCCTCTCAATACTGAAACTTCTCAAGTTTACTATGATTATGATCTACTCTCAATATGGCCGTAGGAAAGAAGACAAGTATTACAACCAACTGAAATTTACTTGTCCGCTCCTAACTTGCCTTGCTACTGTCCTCTTTGGGTCGTCGCCTCCAATCTACTTCTGGCCTAGACCAATCCGGGCTGTCGGATAGGAAAAGGGCGATGAGCAGTACATCTTCGACTAACTACATTAGGCCTGGCGTGACTAGACTTAAATTCTGACAAACTATCAGAGAATAAAATGGTGACATTGGCTTCGATCCTCCCTGTCGTATGTAGTGAGATGACATACCCCGGCTTCTATATTGAACAGGTTCCATTGCTTTGACCACCGTACTGAGACCGGTATTTCTTGGCGTGCGCCACGGATCCCACTATGCACCGAAGCGAACTAACTAAGCACGAGACGTTTTGTATTACTACGAGACCATGCGACAATTATTGTTCAAATGATTCGCCAGAGCTTCCCATTTCTGGGTTTGACGAACTGGGGCACAGAAGACCGGGATGTCTCTGCCAACTGACTGAGCAGAGGTCGCAGAAATATAGTCGCGAGTCGTTCGAACAATAGTGGGCTTGGGCCGTGTTTTCTTTCACCAATCAGCGCCAAATCACTGGATACTCATATTAATTTTGTCTTACCATATCTTCCCTTGAGGGCGGAGATGAGCCAGCTTTTCATCCCATACAGAAGCCAAAATTCATTGTGGCGTCGTAGTAGATTGTTGCGGCGCTTACGGAGTTGCTCTCGCTTGACACGGCTTAGAGGAGGCGCCATTGTCCACTAATTTGCTGCAATGGAACTAGTAGTTTGCCATGGCCGGTGGATGCACTTATTTATATCGGACATCTGCAATGGCCTAATCGTCCAATCCATTACTTCAACGATGGTCACCGTTTGCAAGGACTTTGAACGATGTTTACTGCTACGACTTATATTGCGGGCTAGCGAATGAAAAGATGAGGCTGGGTATTGATGTGCAGAATTGACATTTTCCATGCCAGCATCAGTTAGAACTATAATAATAGTCTATGTGCCTTTTATATTGCCACAATCCCTAACCTTGGATGCTTGGAATTATATCGGTGATTTGCCAAAGACCCAACGTATTGAACAGACCAACGTATATTATTGACAGCCTTTGGGGAGACACGCCCTGGCCTTCCCGTGTTTGGTTAATGCATATTCAGTCTGTGAAGCAACTTGCAATGGAAAGTCATAGCTATCGCTCAGCAGTCGTATGTATCATACATGCCTCTATCCAGATTTTTCGCATACTTTCCCGGCCTTTATAGACGAGATATTGTCTTTGAATACCATCGCTGACAGTTATTGGCACACAGCCGACGTTGTCTTCACAGAAGCCTACGTACACTCAAGCTATTGGTTCTCAGACAAGCCAGGCACTACATGAGGAGGGATCAAGGCTTTACGTCACAGTCTCGAGACAATTCCCTTTGTCGGCCTTGCATCGACCATCATACTGTGATTTGCTATTATACTCCAGTTCTCCAGTCAGCGCCCCTGGTGATGAGCCTAGGACGGAACTCAAGCACAATGGAGCAACTACCGAGGTAGATTCAATAACCGGTGCCATAAGAGGATCATATACCAGCACCGGCTTTGATGACCATAGCCACTTTCCGATCGGGGATTCAAAGAATAACATTATCGGCTTGCTTCAGAACGTGACTACAAGAGTCACCTGTTCACCACTTGCATTCGATCGTACCTCTCAGCAAGTATGGGCTAGTTTGGCAACATCGCACTCTGAGGGCTCGTCGGGACCTTTCGTGGAGTCCCTGTATCATTCGACTAGCCAAATACATACCGAAGCTTCCGAGATCAGAGAAACCGGACAGAGCAGGGTGCTCAAAAGCGACGGAGCTTCTGGCACAGAGTGGTCTGACGCTGCTAGTCGTATCACTGGGACGACTGGGCATCACTTATCTCTGACTCCTAACGATGGAAGCCAAACCTTGTCGAGGACGTTGACAGGAACGGCGGCTACCTCTCAAACTATTTCGCGAATTTCTGGACCAACATCAGCTACAAAAACCTCAGACCGTGAATGGCATGATACAGCAATCTATGGTAGTAACCTCTCAGCAAGGCTTTCAAAGCAGGGCACAGTACTGATACTCAGCAGCTTTTTTGGAGGCAGTGTTGCTTTGATTGGGGTCTTTATTATACACTGCTTTATCCTCCGTTATCTCCATAGGCATGCTGTGGGTTCGACCTCTCTTCTTCCCTCGCAACGAGTGGTAGATTCCCCGGAAAAAAGAGCGAAATTCATACCTAGGACAGCTGAATTCTCGCATTTTTCAAATGATACTTGAGTTGACACCTCATTAATAAAATACCTCGCAATATTTATCTGGGATTAATCTTGATAGATCAGGCCGATGCTCCATTTCAAGACCACCTATTTCTCCAACTAGACTCTGGGACACATTTTAATGTTAAAATTCTAGGTTCAGTGTATATGAGATGGAAGTCAATCTAAGCCTAAGGGTGGTTCCCATTCAGGACTCAGCGACAGTGAAGGTGGTGAAGGTGGTGAAGGTGGTATGGTGGTAAGCTGGTAAAAATGATCACGGTGAAATCAACATCAGCACAGTCGTGCTTTGAACATGTACGCTACGCCTTCTAATTCGGAGTCGACCTGGTATGGACATGGCTATTCTCATAATGAGGCATCACCGTCTCCAGCCTCCAATTCTGCTTCCTGCCAGCATAATCCTTATCCCGTTGATGCCGACAGCGATACAAATGGCCTAGCCTCAAAGATCGACAACGGTGACCGCGGTCGCATTATGGTGTACTGGCAAACTCGTAGCGCCGTTCCAGTTATTATAGAATACTTGATCTCTATTTAATATTGCTAGTCCCGCGCAGTAAGTCTAGGACAGCTACCGTACGTCATGTTGGACTTGAGCTTCAACACACCCACGGCGCAAGTGGGTGCGTACAGCATCCGTACCGGCCAGGTCATGACTTCTGGGCATCAATTGATTAGCCAAAATCCCGGCAAAGTTTTAGAAACAAAAGTGTCGCCAGATGGGCGAGACCAAATCTCCGATGAATGCTGCATCAGTTGCATGATCCTGTTGGTTTTACTCTTTCGGGCCCTTCCCTAACCCATCGTATCACCGCCGTCGAGAATGAAGTGGACCGGCCAGTGCGAATATTGAAGGCAACAATACCAAATATCTATCGTCCCACTCTAGATCCAACGACCGCGTTATCGCATCTGTTGGCTCAAATGCAGCCTAAACAGGCGCTCCAGCGAAAGAGGGATGATTATAAGATTACGTCCCCTGCCAAGCAATATCGGGTACCATTAGTAAATCTATTGGGTACAGGTCAAATCCTGACCAAGATTGAAACTCTGAAGAGACGAGGCTGGCCCGAATTGAAACGACTGAGTCGGGCTGTTTATCGAAATTCAAAACGGATTTCGCGTCTTCGTGCGCACTTGTCATTCTTACAAGCAGAGCTCGAAGAACTGACATCTCGAAACGGTTCATCAAAGGCAGTTGTGTGCATGCAGGAGATGACTAAAAATGAGCTATCCCCGAGGCGGATATGTTTGATCGGATCTTTGTTGGTTCAGCATTATTTCGAGAAATGGAGTGAGGGGCCAGTTGATGCAAATAGGGTGAATATTCCGGGGTTGACTGCTCTGTTAATTGACCGAGTTCCTTCCCTACGCGCGTGACATTATTTGTTTTGTACTTTTTGGCTATTTTGGGCGGAAGTGCCGTCGAAGTATTATCTCATCGGTCATGCAGTAAGCAATAGCACAATGATTGAGTTAAGTCTGGTATTGTTTTTCAATTATTTTACATTACAACGCGGCTTATGCTATTCAGGCATTCTAAGAACCTTCTTGGGTAGCTTTAGCCTCGATATTTTGAAGGAGGGCATTACCAACGCACGAGCTCTAGGAAGAACAAGCTCCCCCATTTTGGGAGTTCTATAAGAATTTACATACGAAAATGTGAACTACATCCATGCTACACTCCGGTAGAGCTTTAATTGATCCACCTCGAATAACAATCCGACTCAGTGGCAAGGTTGAGAGGTCTGAACTACTCTATAGGATACCCCATGGATTCGCCCGCAACTACCAAGTGAAAGTCAATCGAGTCACTCCCGTTTTGAGAAGAGCCGACGATTATTCCAAACGTATAAAAATCGTCTATCCGGCATGTTTGTTGAACCTTTGTCGCCAGAGGCACAAGGCTTCCACAGTTTGTTGTGATGCGCTCGAGGCTCTTAGTGCCGTCAGCACGGAGCCCTATTTGCCTTGAAGCCTCGGGCACTTACATAGTTGCAAAGGAATATACCAGATAGGTTGGCATATGAGAGACGATGACAATTTCCAGCATCAACGTGGCACGAGGTTTCGCTGACTTTGCTCAAGTGATCAATGTTCTCCGTCGTAGCGTCCATGTAAGCAATTCCGTGCGAATATACACAAGCCGGAGTTTGCTGTTGCGATCATTAGATACTTGCAAAACATCAATGATAGGGACCGACCTCTATGATCATTTCGTACGGTACTTTCGGCAATGGGAATGTTGGCGAAGAGTGATACTAGAAATACATCAGCGGGTCACGCTCTCGAATGCGCTTTCTGGGGGTCGCACTGGATGGGTGGATGTTGCTGTGTGGATCGGGTCATCATGGGGCCTTGCGACCTATCGTAAGTCAGTATATGCGAACCGCATAATGCGGGGCGAATATGCAGCCACTCACAACTAGAACGGCGAGAAGCAGCAACAAAATGCTAGCGAAATCTACACCGGCCTTCATAACGTTACTGGGAAATACACAAAAGTTACAGAGGGGGAGATCAAGGGTAATTTATATCTCTTGGGTCTTGGAAACGGTATACTTGAACAGTTATAGCTTCACAGCAGGGAATCTCAAATTGTGCTATACGGGCACAAATGTGCCGTCCCAAAACTAAAAGTTGATTCTTCCGCTGGGATCAATTTTCAATGTCGTTAGCATTTCTTTCACGCCAGTGATGCCAACATAATGATGCACCACCCACCGTTCTTCTCTATTTCTTTTACCTAATGGATTGCCACGCCTCCTAGGTAAATTGGCGCCTCACAAATATGCTCATCGAGCCTTGATGATATACAAGCGCTTCGCAGCACCACCCACGAAAGTCAGGTCTTTGGATACCAAAGTTGTTTGGTCATGTTCAGGTCTCTGCTCACAGTCATCGCTATCCTCGGTCAAGTTCAAGCACTTGATCTTAGGCCCCTCATTCAATCTACATGTAATACAGTCAGCACATGGCACCAAGCTATGGGCGGAAGCTTGAATGCCACGCTTTCAACTTCTGGACACACACAATCAGTTTCCTTGACGCCTTACTGCGAGGCTGAGATGGAAAGCGCACTCAGTAGATGTAGGTATCATACTACCCTCGCATTATACCTGACTGCTAATCTTTACAGGTGTTGATAGTCCTTCCATCGATTGTCGTAGTATTGCAGTCTCCCTGGACGGTCAAATTTCCCTGATGGCTTCGGTGAGGCAACATGCAGAAAGGGCAGCTGGTGATGAGGTCCCCTCGCAACAGCTGGGCAATTGTTCATGCCAATCGCCGGCACTGAATAAAGAGACTACGAGACCCGAAAGCACTCAACAACAGACAGGCACCAGTCCCGAGAGTACCGGGTCTGCTACCCATACTGTGAGCTCTAGCTGCGAGCTCCCGAATACATTCAAGCTTTGCGAGCACTCGGCATCCCCAAACCCACCTAGCGAGACACATGGCCCCACCACAATACCCTCGCCGAAGGGTTCTGGGGAACTCGACCTGAATACCTGCCTCATCAAGTAAGCCACTCTTTGATATGAAATTCAAGTTGTGTTGTCTAATCATATCTTTAGGGAGGCGGACCATCCTGCGGGTGGTCTTTGTCATTGCGCCTCTGGGTCAGCAAAGGTATTTGAGTCGGCGGAGTGTACCCTAGTCCATTGAGATAAAAGAGGCTGCACCTCACTTGTCAAACTTGAAGCCACGCCATGTGGTGTAGAACCCTTGATGGTGGCCAGAGAGCGAACTACAAGTATGACGCTATGTATTGAATGGAAGAAGAGTATATAAATCAGAGAATAGTTAAAGTCATTGAAATTCTTCGGGCTATGTAACTTACTGTCCAATGTGTCAGGCTGTAAAATATAAATAACGATCAGTGCCGGACACCAAGCGCATGTCTAATAAATATAATTGATCGAACCACAATGCATCCCAATAAATCAAGAAGTGCATTATCATCTATCCCTAAGCACTTTACAAGATAGATACTATAGGCTTGCTCACTTCGAGCTAAAACATTGCCGTTTAGATGAACATGCTCCGAGATATGATAGATCATTAACATATCAATTTTTACATGCCTTACTCATACCATCTCTACCATACCAGGCCTCCTCTATACCGTGAGCCTCTTCAAGGCCTTGGTGAAACCCGAATTCGATGCCTCCTTTCCCGTCAAAGGTCTTCGTCGCCGTTACGCGGATCCGAAAGCCACGCAATTTGCTCCTGTAACCATGTTTCCGCTCTAGCCATCTGCTCGTCTTCATCAAGCATCCTTCTCTTGCTCCCAGCGCCGATTTGCGAGGGTGCAATAGCGTAGGTAGTAAGCTCATTTTGTCTGAATTCGGCGTGTAGCACCGACGACGGATTGTGCAGATAATGAGTGTAGCACGTATATGGGGAAATGGATCGTTTGTCCCTCTCATCGGTCTGGACGTTGAAGTTATTGTTGAATAGGCCAGTCGAAAAGTCGTTCATAAACGAGTAGTGGATTGGTAGGTCTAATCTTCGTGTATTTCCTCCAACTGTCATGGTCATGACACCGAACGGCGGCAGTATGTCAGCTGGTGAAGCAGTAACCGCAGCATTATGAGCCCGGGCTGCCGAGGTGGCTAGAGGACTCGGTCTGAGACTCCCAGGGTCCACGTCCATGCCGTCTGTGGCCATCATGGCCCGATCATCATCTGCTCTAGTCGGGCTTTCGTCGCGATGTGGAACTTCAATGTTGTCGTCAGGAGGATCACCACCGGGCGTTTGACTATTGCTATTCCACAGATAGCCAAAGAACGCCTTAAAAACAGACTGTCGGAGAAACCCCGCCGTCACTCGAACTGAGGCTTGACTTTGCCGCAGCGACTCTGCGGACAAAGCAAATCGATCTGCCTCGACAGTATTCGAGTACGGCTTTCCACATCTTTTCGCAACTTCTATTTCTTCGGCTAAGTCTTCTGGGTATTCGCATAGTCTAGGGGAAGGTAGCTCCCCTCTTGCAAATGACGTGTCGTCTGTGATGGGTGCTTGGAATCCCCTCGCCCTTACCAGTGTAAAGAAATGGCGCCATATTTCCTGCTTGGGGAGAAAGGACAATCCGGAGCTCCGTCGACCAAGCAAGTCCTCAGGATCAGCATCTGTCGGCCATTTAAGGCGTTGGTGATCGGTCATTTCAAATCCGTACTGGAAGCTGAAGCGCCAAAATTCGAGTAGGTCGGATCCCAGCCATTCCTGTCTCAGCGCCGTCGAGACGGGAACGGGAGTGTCATACTTCCCATACACACCCTGGTCAATGGTAATATTTTCCCTTGGCGGCTGGACGAACAGCCTCTTCATGACACTTTGAGCCACATCGAGATAGAGCCGATCTTTGAAAAATGTTTTCAAGGTTGGAATTGGATAATCGATCTCTTTCAAACGCGCCCATATGTCCTGTCGAGCGCCTTCCGAGAAGTTCGGAAAAAGTCGGCCCTCCCCCAACTCGACTCGCAACGAGTTCAAATCTTTACTAGAGATTTTAGGGACGCGAGATTGAAGCAGCTCGACCGTAACTCCGTCAATCAGCAATAAAAGCTCTTCCCTTCCTCC
>JAHAQQ010000272.1:0-12268 GCA_019190355.1 Penicillium palitans
TTTATTCATATTCGCGGAGTGCGAATATGAATATGCCCTATATTCGCATTCATTTATTCCTTTCGGAGCCCTACTGGTGGGCCCCGTCGTCAGCCAGATTATCAGGGGCTCATCTACCGCCAGACCCTTCTACCTCTGCACCGCTTTGCTGGTCGGCACGGCTGACTTCCACTCAGCGTGGGGATTACAATTTACAGACAACGCGTGAAGGAAGGGGAAATTAGCGAAGCGACTGTCAATCACCGTGAATACACGTGACCAGACACTCCGCATTCGGACCAGCAACAGAGAGCGTAGCCGTTCATATGAAGTTTTAGAGCAAGCTTAGCGGCCAAATGTGAAATACTGATATTTATACCATCAGAACACCACGCGACTGCCCCTCTTTCAAAGTACTAGATGTCAGTGCACCCCAAAAGCTTTGCAATTTCGATTGATTTTAGATGTTTTAGCTCCAAATAGTGCTAGTAGATAAGAGTTCTCCTTTGCGCCATACCTAATGAAGGAGACCAAAAGAATATAGACATCAATTTTAGCTCAATGGGCCAATGTTGAGTGAAGACCAAGATTGTTGGCAGAAAAACCAAAACTCCTAGTAGATAAGAGTTCTCCTTTGCGCCATACCTAATGAAGGAGACCAAAAGAATATAGACATCAATTTTAGCTCAATGGGCCAATGTTGAGTGAAGACCAAGATTGTTGGCAGAAAAACCAAAACTCGTGGTCGGGTGTCTCGACAAATTTTCTTCCTTGTGAATTTGACTATGGCAATAGATGCATTGACACTGGAAACGTCGAAGCGCTTGTAGGAGCTATGTATCCGCTGGGAAATTCACGGACAGAGCTCTTACCGAAGGTTGAGATAAAGCCCTAGGAACCGCAATTGACGCTCCAGGAGTTAATGAAGCAGTCAACAGGAACACCACTTTGGTTCCCTGAGCCGGAAGTACAAGACCCCAGAAGCCACGTCGGGTTTCCTGGGGCCTATCTGACTCCTAGAAGATGCATCTGTGCTCCCAGAAATCGCACCAATGCCCCCAGGAACAAGATAGCTCCTAGGGCCAGGATGTGAGTCCCTAGATAGAGTCATCCCCGAGAATGTGACTGAAACATGTATCAAAAGAGACCCCCAACCCTCACAACAATTAGTAGGAAATTGGTTATCGATATAATTCGATATCTACAAACGCTATCCGACCGCACCTTGATCTCCGACACCATCCATCCAGGGAGTGGGTCACGATGCACCTTGCCACGCAATTGCTACAGAGCAGGTACGAAAATACCATTGCGTGGGAAGAAATAGAATCGGACACCGCGTCCGAGAGTACTTTCTCACCGAAACAGCCAGAAGAGAAGTGCCCAAGCGTGCTGTTGCGGATGAGGAGGAGCTGTACGAGTGAGAGGCTACTCGTTCTTATTACCTTATTGGCTATCTTTTTATAGAATAACTGGCAATTTGGATGAACGAGTATATATAGTTTTGTAACCAAGGATCAATATTTAAAAACATGCTAAGCTCCAAGTCTATCAGTCCATGAAAAAGAACCTTCGGGTGCGGAGAAGTGTTGAACGATTTCCTGAAGGGTGAGGAGACCACCCGGCAAGCAAAAATAAATATACATATAAGCCAGCTGCACCTTTAATCCCCAATCACTACAATAGCGATCAAGGAAGTCAGAAAGTGCAGGTATGTACCAGGAAAATTGGAATTGGAACGATGAAACAATAGCATTCTTCGTAAGTCGAATTGCCTCGAATATCAAAACCAGCCACTCTTTGGGTTATTCAACCCGCTTCGCTCGTAGAGATGTAATTTTTTGTGCTGTGTTATCTATGATCTTAGTATACAGCGGTGTGACGAGAATGAGAAATTAGCGAAGGGACTGTCAATCACGCGTGGATACGCGTGACCAGGCACTCGGCATAGGGATCAGCAACAGAGAGCATAGCCGTGATTTAGAGCTTGGAGTAAGCTTAGAATTGATACGAATGAAGTTCTGAACGTCCAAACACACAGAGCCGTTTCCAGAAACATGACTGAATCCCCGAAAGCGAAAATGAGTAGCCTTACAAGCTACGTATGGTTCCCGGTGTCCCTATGTGATTCCTGGGTGGCTCGCCTGTTTCCAGGGACAGCTTTTGTTGTCATTGTAAAACCAAGGTTGGTGGATATTTATACAGAGCAGATCGTCAGTCTTTACCAATCTTCTCTACTGAGCCACATGAGCATGAGCATTAATTTGGAGATACTGCTCCATCCGCAGGCTGAATTATGGTGATGTCTCAATTATTGCAGATGTAGAGACGTCAACTTCAAAATATTCTGGGGCATCCATGATCATCCAGCAGCACCAGCAAACAGTCAAATTTCGACTTTCAGCCCCAGGTTCAGGTCCATATTTGTGCCGGCTTTGAAGAGTACACAATATCTACGGTGAAGCGATAGTTAAACAATCCTCTGGCCTTCAACTACTGTAGGCAGGTCTGATTTCTTTCGCCTCTTGTGCTGTCAACGCCGCCTCAGATTTCGGTGGCTACGGAAACCTGGAACACAACTTCTGGACTCAAAATTCTACCATTTTGAAAACAAGTGTGAACGCCAAAGAATAAGGAGGCTCGTGATGTCATAACAAAGTCCTAAAAAAACCCAAAAATATTGAGGCACTTGGAGCAAGCCGCAGAATACCTCCTTCAGCGGGGGAACATAGTTGGACCCCGCTGTGATTTCGACTTATTAATATCTCGACGTATTTCTGTAAGAACATGAGTAATTTGCATCTTGCTAGTATTTCACAAAAGACCTCATAGAAGATCCACATTATGGTCTCCAATGCCGGCGTGAAGAAAACGCCCAATAATGATCGCAAGGCACCCAAACATCGCCAGGAAACGCTGGAAAATCTCCTCGGAGAAACACAAAAGGAGGAAAACTCCAATGAAGAGGGTCCAAGTGATGGCAAACAGGGTGCTGCTGCACCGGGGCCCGTGGATGACCGACCATCCGCCGACAGAGGGCAGCCAGATCAACCAAACTCAAGTCAACGTTCTGATATTTCTGGAGACCCACACGATGAAAGAGGGCCTGCAGATGAGACCCCGGTGAGGGACGAGGAAATGTCGGACGCTGAACCTAAACTCACCGACGAGTCAACCTCTGATGGCACGGCGGGAGCACAAACACGTGGAATGAATGATTCAAGCGTCGGCCCGCAACTATTTGTGGACTTCGAGAAGTTGAACATAAATGAAGGCCGTCCTGAAAAGAAAGGACGCCACGAAGATCCCCAACCAGGCGACATAGCCGGGTTTGGCGGCACAGGGAAAAGTCGGTTCTTCATTTTTCGGGTTGGTCCCGCCCAAGCCCCCAGGCACGTGTTTCGAAGAACAAGGGCGTATAGCACCGAAGGTTTCGAAAATCTATCCCACAATCGCATTTCCCTGCTCAGATACAACGACCCAAACGGGGATCGACATTGGCAATATACGAGAAGAAATATTGCCGGGTTTAGAGGCATCGCCATTGATGAAACGGAGAGCAACCTTAAGTGTCCACAGACATGGATCAATGTCGAATGGAAGGATATCAAGGAAGAGCACCGGTACTTGTTGGTCGACGAATGCAGCTGGACCCCTCGGACGGATGTGATTCGGTTGTCGGGCAGGAAGGTGGCCAGCACTGGAATCCGCGCAATCTGGGCCTTGCAGGAGACTCTGCACATTAAGGCGATCCAAAAAGAGGGTAAACTGGTTTCACATTTGCCATTCCCTTTGGATACCTTCGAGGCGGAGAAAATCAAGCCAGAAAGATCTCGCACACCGGCTCAATTGGGGTCTTTTTCATCGACCCCAAAGAGCCGATCTAGCATCTCAGGAGACAACATGGCTAATGGTATCAAACAAGAGCAAGAGCAGGAGATAAGTACTGTTGTCCCGTCCCGTTCCGCCACTCAGGACGCTCCTGGATCGAATCTTGTCGAAGTCGAAAGCAGTGGGAGCAGTCCAAGCAAGAACCAGGCGCCTAAAAAAATTTAATGTTCAAGCTTACATGGCAAGTGTGGAAAAGATGGAGAAGTGGAACGCAATGAGCGAAGCCGAGAGAGAAAAGAGATACAGAATAGCCTTGGCAAATTACGATCACTACAGGGAGGAGAGGCTGAACAAGGGTGATGTGGAGGTTGAGGATGAACTTTGAGGCGAAAGTGAAGGAGCTGGAAATCAATTCCTGCCTTAAAGATGTTATAGACTTGGTTCTTTTGCTTTTACTTTCGCTTTTTCTTTTCTTTCTTTTCTTTTTCGCAAAGTTTTGACTTAATCTACGAGTCAAGGAACCAGATGTTATTTTGAAATTACCGTCTTTGCCACTGAATCATGCGACATTTCCACTCTGTGTTTTCCTTAGTTATTATGTCTGACCAGATTGTTAAATTCAGACCATTTTTGTTTTTAGTCAGATAATTTTACCATTGTAGATCTTACCAGTACGCTCGCCATACCTTGATCCCTGTCACAACCGAATTAAACTGATCATGTTGGATCCCCTGGTATTTTATCTTGGAAAGAGCCCTCTGCATTAATCACCAGCCACATTTCGCGGGTCAATTCCAATGTTTCTTCAACCCAGCTGCCTTTTGAATGACTGGGATTCTGCTACGCCTGTAAGCCACGTAGAAGCAGCAGGAACGACAAGATCCCTCGAATCACCAGTGGCAGAATGGCGACGAAGGGCAAAATGGATATTGCGCCTCAATTATTTGGTTTGGAAATTTGATTGATGTGCCGGCTGGGGTCCAGCCCTCGTTACTACCAAGGACCTAGAATCAAGTGCCTCCTGGGCTAGGGTTCCTGTGAGGGTCAATCTGATGATTGAATTCTGCCAACTCTATATCTAGCAGACATGATGGTAAAAGCAAATGAAGATATTTGCGGACTCTGAAAGAGTTACAAGTAATCACTGACTACCTACAAGCTGCAGGGCGTCCGCTAGTCGCAACCACATTTTTATGACCGCTGCAACAAGACTGGCAGTGCTAAAGGTGAGAATTGTAACATTGACTGTCCTATATACGCGCTTTCCACAGGATCTATTAATATGATGCATTCTTCGTTGGAACGATTTATTGTAAATCAACGACAATGAATTTGTACTGCGGATAGGTAGGGCTGGGCTGGATTCTAGCAAACAATTGCTGGATAAGAATGATGACACACCCTGCTAGATCACTGTCATCTGCCGGAGAATCTTCTTCGAAGGCTATTCATGAGTCGCGTGACAGGCGGAGGCAGGAATGAGCCCCCCTCGCCTTTATCCGTTACATCCTGCTCCAGGTCTCCTGTAAGTGGGATTTTCAGTATCACTGCCTCTGCCTGGCTGTTTTCGTCGTCCCCAGAGCGCTCGTCAACGCTCATGTCGGCCGAATCCCATTCGCCATCGCTGATCGGTTCAGGCCTTTCTGCCTCTACTTCGAACTCCTCCCATTCTTCGTCACTCGCCATGTCACGTTGCACCCGGCTGATCGATTGCTTCCCTGATTCGGATCCCTCCGAGTACGCGTACATCACCAAATCTCGCATCGTCGACTCATCCAGAGATCCCCCACGAGTACGGCAGATGTTTTGTGCAACGGTGAGAAGCCGTTCTGTGCCAGCTCCTGTAGCCGGAATGGAGAGTAGATCGCGCGCCAGTCGAGTGAGAACAGGCCATTCGCGTTGATGGTCTTTCCAGTAAGCGCATGGCGAGATATTGAGAACCCCTGTTGCGGGTCAGTAGTCAACAGGAAATATACTGGGCAGTTGTTCAGACCTTCGCGGAGATATTGATCAACTTCATCTTGCGCACACCTTGAGCTACCCGCCAGACCAGCTAGTGGGTGCAGAAGCCGGTCAAGCCCCAACAATTGCGGGGAACAAGACAGTCCATTCACGCAAGACAAGCTCGTGGGCATTTGCGGTCGGTATTGTAGGTGAAAGATCCTCAGATACTCGATGTAGCGCTCGGGTTGGCCCAAACCTTGCGATGATGTGGCCTCATCGAATGCGGACACCTTATATTGGGGAGCAACGAAAGTTCCAGGGCCATACATGACCCCAAAGTTTTGAAATGTCTTTTCGTATACTTCTCCAAGTTCCATCTTCATGATAAGCGACGCCTCAGATAGTTTGCGCTTCCACGGTGCTGATTTTCTTCTCAATATTCGGGTTGACTCGTCGAGATGCTCCATTAGTATCTTAAACACGAAACAGACCTTATGGACTGTCGCCTCTCTCGACGCCAGGAGGGCCGTAGTAAACTGGATGAATGGCATTATCAGTCGCACAAGGTAGTCGACCTTGCGCCAATCCGTACTTGTCAATTTGTACTGTAAATTCCCACTCTCTTGGCAGTATTGGTCGATATATCTTCGCAGTCTGCCGGCTCGGTTTAACATCAAGAATACCGAATTCCATCGGGACTTCGCATCGTCTAACGGCAAGACTCGAGTCGATGCAGGCTGGAGACACAAAAACCCATCGCGCTTCCTAGGGGTCTCGTTGACAAATTTTGCAAATGATCGAATCTGCGAAAAGCAAAAGTCAGATTTTATTTCCTAGTCAAGAGAATGGAGGGTTTTCACCTTTCCCAAAACATGTGATATTTCGTCGCCATCTGATGGGTCGGTCCAACCATTGGCGTGTGATACCTCTCGCACATTCTCAATCCTTTCCCCTTCTGGGGAGCTTGTGATGTTCTCGACATACCGCCGAAGGCAGAGCTGAATGGCCTGTACTGTGCCAGGAACCCCAACAAAGCACTGCCAAGAGCTGATACCACCAGAAGAAGTGAGCTTCTCTCTTGATGACAGCATCAGATTCTCCTCGACCCTATAGTCGACTGTCACGCTAAATATCCGATGAAGCAACCCTTTTTCCTGGATCAGTCCAAGTATTTGATCACAGGGGTCATTTCTGTCTCGGACCTGCGAATTAGCTGGAACCCAAGCAGCACCTCTCGGTAGCTCCACTCTTTATCAAAATAATAGGCTGTAATAGCGATAAAGTCCTGCCCGAGCGGACCTTTCCAACAGCGCAAAGCGATCGATACCTTGGAATCTCCGGGCAGATCTTGCAGCTGTGACTCTTCGTAGGTGGTTACTATGTCGTGCGTATAATGGCGGAGTTGCTTTGATGAGGGAATATCCAAGACTTGAGGTCCGGAATAGACTAGGTCCAACAATTCTCGGAATGTGGGTTCTTCCGTGACCTCAAAAGAAAGGTTTGCGGACGTGATTGTCCGCAGAAGATGTCCTTCGAGCTGTGCCTTGGTGAGTCTGCTCATGGGCGAGAAGCTTTCACGAGGCCCCTGAGTTGGGTCTGGGGTGACGGCAGAAACGGACACCTGCTCTTTGCTTCTGCGACATGAGTTGGACTTCAAGTGCTTACCCATTGTGCTTGTTCCATGGGATTTATGACGTGGATGATGTGGGTGATTAAGCGGCGTGAGGCAAGACCGACAGACTACCTTGGGTCGGCCAGACCTGAGCTCTGCCACCTGGTCAAAGTGCTTCCACACCTTTGAGGAACGAGACTCAGCCGACCATCTGAATTTGTATTTTCCGTTTTTGGTCAGCTGTTGTCCGTAGTCGGTCTCCAGCCACCAAGTTAAAAATTCTTTGTCCTGGTCGGAGTCGTAGAGCACCCAATCCCGGCGGTCCGGTGCAAACCGTGTGAGATTTACTGAGGGGATTCTGGGTCGGTCTTCCAGCGTTACGATGCCCGAGGGGCGATTAAAAAGCTTCAAGTGGTAAATTAAGTTAGAATCAGTTGACTGGCTCCCGGTGATGACATACCGAAGACAGCGACATTGGGACTGACGAGGATGATGAGGCAGTCTCAATCGAACACATCGCGCCGAGGGGGGTAAAGCTGGCGGGGGACGCCGAGGGATCACAGCCAAAGCAAGTGAGACTGGTGCCAGCTTTTTATGGTAGGGCGACCGCTGTGTCCCACGAATCAGTCATCGCGTCAAAATTATATACTGTGGTCTCCTGACTAATCCGTCCGTTCTTTTGCCCTGAGTGTTGAAGTCGATTAATCCCAGTGACCAGATTGAGGAACCACCGAAGGGGATTGGAGATGGTGAGCTTAAAGGTCTTCAAGAATGCAGATAGCCCGTAACTGAACCACCAGCGGTTCTTGAGTCTCAAAGTAGGCAAACGTTGAAAAATGTCTCACAGCATCGCCATGTATTATTGTTCTATCGAATTTTTGATATCTTCACTAGCTTCAGGACCATCAGGTCATAGATGAAGCCTGTGCTACACGAAGGGGGAATATCTTGAGCGGTGAAAGTCGATGACGTCAACGATTCCCGACGTATTACTGGCTCATTAGGGATTCAGGTGAATCAACGTTTTAGTAATTTGACCCATAAGCACTAGCTAAGTTCTTTCGCTTGTCGTTGAGACTTTGCATGGCTCTTTAGGCATGTTCAAAGCATATTAGAATCGACCCTCGGGCTACATAAATGGGGGTCGTACCTGAATTGAAAATCCAAAATTTGTCCATCTTCTGTTGTAAATTCATCTGGCACCGGCATTTCCTACCTAGGATGGCCATGGAAGAAGAAAATGAGCTTTCCGAAATTCTATCCTCGTACAGTGAGCCCAGTGAATCCGAAGAACAAGAGTCAATCTCTGAGCACTCAGAGGAAGATATCTCGGAAACAAGTGAAGACCGCGCATTCGTGGTGTCGGATGGAGATCAATCACCCTACTCGAACCGATCCTCCGAGTCTTCAAAGTATAGTCAGAACTGCCACCACAGACATGATGATGACTTTTCTAACCCTGTAAGTTGCATGGGAATGCTGTTTCTAATGGATGAGCTGACATCCCTAGGTTGGCCACAAAATACCGATAGGCACAATTGCCAAACGAGTTATCCACCAGAATGATAGTCCTGTTGTACAATATTTGGTCCTATGGCGATCCTGGGAGCAGGAAAGGCCACAATGAGTGGTATGGCAGAGAAGACATGATCCGTACATAGTACTGAAGCTGTGCACATCATTGATTTGCTAGCTAGTAAGCTGTCTCTGTATTAACGCGTGTGAAGCAATGTCATCGCTTTTTAGCCGAAAGCCTTATGATTTTAGTGTTTTCCCCAACCAAATTTGGCCCTATCGCCATACGCTGGAGACAGTACGTATAACCGGTAGGCTTTGTATATCAACTCTCCGAAGTTAGTTCTGAGTAGGTCTCTTCTCATTGCTTGCATGTGTCTGGTTCCACCACTAGTGAAGGGCTGGCTAGCCCCAACATCTACATCTTCCGCCCGGTCAAACAACCACTTTATCCGCAAGGAAGTTACAAATCCTAGGAGATCCAACCGCAAACTGAGTGTGGAAGCATCTCACTGAAGCAGTACAGCTTTGTAACTTTCTGCTTCAGCCATAATCAGACCCTCCTGATGAGCAGAGTAAATTTTCAACGAAGTTGGTGAGGTTTCAACGGACATTGTCATGGAAATCTTATTGAACTAAGTTTCCCAATGGCGAAATTCTCTGCATGTCCATCAGGTAAAGTGATCTAGATCTTCGAGCCTGTTCACCTCGGCGATTTTGACTCTCGCCATGTGAAAGACCTATTTTCAGTAGCTTTTACTCAACGTTGAGTGAAAGGCTTTTGACCAGCACGATACTAACGTATATTAAATAGTTTGTGAACGTTTGCGGTTTATTATTTTTACCAGGGTTTAAAATTGGAAACTCCGTTGGGTTCCAGTGAACATATCAAAGTTAGAAAAACGATTGATCTTGACTGGCCATGGGTAAATTGCGTTGTACTTGTTCCTTGAGGGGTGTTATCCCATGTAAGGCCTTCAGAAACAGTTTTATAACCTGATCTCATTGCCAAAAGTCGACCAAATTAGCGCTGTTTCTGCATATCCACATCGACGAGAATCAGTACCCCTGGATTGCTACTCCCGGATTGCTACCAGAAGCTCTTCCTGAGAGAGATTGTTTGATGCTGCACTTGATGTTACAGCTACTCCAACATCCGTTTCTGTCGCATTGGCGGCGTGCGAATAGGTGCGTATTATGAGTTCCAATGGCCATATGTAAATATGCTGAACGCAGCAGGGAGCATATCTCTAGTGTGGGCCTCTCCTCGAAAAACCCGGTCACGAGAGCCCCTTTCATATATTCAAAGACCGAGGAGCTCGTTTGGAAATGGGAACAGTCAAAGCTCTGTGGTCAGAGTATCAACATCAGACTCCCTTCCACCATGCTTCCGCAAGGCCGCCCACCAAACAAAGCAGACAGCCGAGAAGAATTCATATCAATCGAGAATGGTGTTGTTCAAGTCTTCCCACAAGCACAGCTGACTAACCTGGAACATCATGACTATCAGATCGGAATTCTGGAGACAGCGCAGTCAGGAAACCTGAAGATTATCCTTGCCAATACGAAAAAAAGGAAACAAGCAAAGAGTCTCCGGGCAAGCCTCTTTCACTTCCAGAATTGTGTATTGGAGAAGGTCCCACCTTATTTCAGTAGCTGGTCAACCGAATTCTGGGTATCAGACTCGGTTGTTATTGATTCAAAGTCGATCGAGGAGGCAGAATTGATACTAAAGGCTCTGCGTCCAGAGAGACTCGACGAGACTGGATATGTCTGTGTTGGCCTTCCAGTCACAATCTTCGGGCCATTATTCAACACGCTGATATCGAAATGGAACGCGAGTGCCGCTTCTTTCGAGCATTCCAACGGATTTATCTGGATATATTCCGCAGTGGACCCGGCAAACTTCAAAATAACCACGGGCGAATATGATAGTTCCACCAACCACTCAGTTTACTCTCTGCTGGAGCGAATGAGCGGAAAATCTTGGCTTGTTAGGGCAAAGCTCACGTTCAGACTCGAAACGTCGAGTAGAGAGAAAGCTGCTATCCTCGCTGAGCTCCACGAAGTTTCTCATGTTCAGGTCACCTCTTCTCATAAGCCCATCACTCACTCCTAAAGCCGGCATGGGTGTTGGAAGGTTTGGTGGCTCGCAACGTAACTGCTGGCATTTTTGGTTTGGTTTGGTCGTTTTCTTTTCCCTTCCCATTTCATTGTACGTTGCCAACGTTGGGAATTGAATTTTAAAATCTCAAACTTGTGACAGAAGTCTTTTCTTGTGGTGGACGTAAGAGGGCCAGAGGAATGCCTGGGATGATAGGTCTTAGCTAACTCCCCTCATCTGGAGTTAGTTCACGCCGGAGGAAAGTCCATAATGGAAGGGGCCAAAGAGATTCAGTAACATGATTACAAGGTCTCTTGAGGCTTGCAGGATCAGTGATCCCGGCACAAAGGTCTAGATTTAGCGAGAGGGAGCCGGACGTAATCGCAGAATATCACTATAGCAGTACAATACTTTACCTCGAAGGAGTCATAGAATATGGATTTGCGAGGTTGTGTCTACCTTTGACGACTTGAGATTAATTTGAACGCCAATTCGAAATGCAGCTCAAACGCATGTTTGCCGCAAACAAGTTGAGGGTCACGAGATAGTTTCACATTGTCTTCTAACAGTGTCGCGGTCTTGTTGCGCCCCATCCGCTATTTGCACTCCGGCGGTGTCTTTGAATAGTTCCTGTACCCAAGAGCAGAAGAGAGACCAGGGAAACACATGGCCAACAGCGGATCGATATTATATACATGCTATTTCGCTTTCCTCGCCGTCGCTGGCCGAGGTGTTCCAGGCATACCCGTCACCAAAATCACATGTGACTCACACCTATACCGATGGGCAACCTAAGATCCAACCATTTGATATGTCAGCAGATCACGTGCAACATCCTATAGTCTGGCATCCCCAGGTGTTCAGGGAAAGAGAAACCATGATCATCCTCAGTGAGCAAGACCAAGACCCACCGTCAGAGGCTTTTCTATACATATGCGACTACCTGTGCCGGAAATCACAGTACCATCAGCTGCCACTTTGGGACAACCGACCGCGTGACCATCGATCAGTAGAATATGCCAAGGGAAATCCACTACTCTACTATCTACTCGTCTACGAAGGAAGAACTGGGATATATAAGGACGCCTATTCGTGTACCTAGTTGGGTTCTTTGTCTTCAATCATACATTGTTGCTTGTGGTTACCTTGTGGATAAATATGTGACTCTTTGCTTGATTATTAGGGCTCCGAAAGGAATAAATGAATGCGAATATGAATAAATGAATATCGTATTCGCGCGAATAAGCGCATTATTCATATTCGCATTCATATTATTCATATCA
>JAHAQQ010000273.1:0-12185 GCA_019190355.1 Penicillium palitans
AGTACTCGAAGTCATGTGATCTACATGGTATAATACCATGTAAAATCCATGTATTCAACCTTGCACTTTGACATTCTATCCTATTGTGGTGCCTCAGGTATCCAACAACAGTCGGAGTAGATGCACTGGCATACCGGCATACCGGAGGATCCATTGATCCTATGCATTTTGTAATTTTAGATTAGTAATCGGCGGCCCATATGAATTGTTAGGAAAGTTGATACAGCAATACAGAGAGTTGAATACCATTGATTGGACCCTACATTTTTACAATACGGCCCACGCCGACAACAACTATTGATCTCATTTCCGCCTACTAGCTGCCTTCTGAGAGCACCACTTATTATCCCTCACTGTGAACATCATTGATACAGGGACAGTATATGATAAGCGTTCTCCCTCCAAAGGTATATGCGCTTGAAGAGATTGACAAGTTGGGAGATAATTCCTACTTCAAGTGCAACACTTAGACCGAAGACAACATAAAACTTAAATCCTGGCATAAACCCTCAATGACGCGTCGCTACGATCAGCACCAGTAGACGACTCGACGACCTAAAGGCAATTCTAGGTCCAAGGACATTGCTTGGATATCATTGGTTTTCTTCTTTTGTTCCCCATAGACCCTGGTTCTGCTTTTTATTGCGATCGGCACGGTAATATCAATAAGAGTCCGGCTTTGAGTGACCCGAGATCGGTTGGAATAAAACACCTCACAAAATTTTAATACGAGATTTGCCACCAGTCAGTGAAGAGGTACCCTTAGAATTCAGAGGTTGAAGCGGCAAAAATCGAAACAAGGTCGCCGCTTCCTGACCTAAATGAGCAGCGAATAATCTTACTATTTCTCGTATACTACTGTATCTCCAAGGCGGGAGGATAGAGTTATTAAGAGGCTGGTGGGTTCAGCCGTCGTGGCCTGAGGCAACTAACAGAACCCACCTCTACCACCTTCTTCCGCTTCCTCTCTCGCTTCTTTTCCCTATGTTCTGGTGTGTTCAGTTCTCACTTTCGTTGGCTCGGAAAGACACCGTCTTGGCTTCCTCGTAAATATCTCGTCGAGAGAACGCCGTTAACCAAGTCCGTCCAGCTGGTTCCCTCTGGTCATACTAGACACTACAGAGGGTGCCAGCGTTTGATGTCTGACGACCCTGTCCGTGCTCTCAAGCGGTAGCAACTTGAGCATTTCCCGAAATGCGGCCTGAACCCAGGTCGAGGCGGCGCCTCACATCCATAGTCTGCAATGGCCGATATATGGATCCAGGATATCATTTTTATGAGGGATAAATGTGCATCTTCCCTGTTCGGTTTCGCGATCAGATTTTCAGTCACTGCAACTCATATATGTCTCTAATGACCTAGACCCGTTCTATGTACCTTTGCCGAGCGGGATTCAAGTAAACTTAACTCTATAACCATGTGGACCCCTTCTTGCCTCCAATTAAATGTCGCTCGATACCACGTTCCTCATCCACCCTACGTGTGATGCCATGAGGATCCCATTGAGGCGCATGGGTGGCTCGCAATACTCTACGGAGACAACAAGACCTTCTGGCATCGCCTCTCTTAAAGAACTTTAATGAAGTGGATAGTCTGCTCCACAACACTGCAGTCTGGCCAGGATATTTAAACAGCTACCACCCTCGTTTGCTTTTAGGTTCATTACAACCGTTGCAACTCCAGAAACAAACATCACCATGCGGTTCTTCATAGCCACTCTGGCCCTTGTCGGCTCTGCCGTCGCCTTCCCTCAATCTTACTCTATCCTTCCGGTCAGCACCCCTTCTTCGTCAGCTACCCCTGTCTCGTCGACCCCTATCTCGTCGACCCCTGTCTTCACTTCCAAGCCTTCTTCGTCCACTGGGGTACCCGAGTGTAGCGTCGACTCCGATGGCGACAACGGCAACCACTACGGCTGGTGCAAGAAGGCCAAGCACTGGGGCACCTACAAGAACGGCAAGAGCGGCGACGCCGACGACCTCGGCCCCAGCGAGGAGAACTGAACACTTTTTCAATGTCGCCATCTGATCTCAATTGATGCATCGCCCTCTCCATCGTGCTTTCGCATACCATTCGGAAGTAATATCGAGGCTGTCACTCGTTTATATCACGATGCATATGTCGATAGTAAATGTACATGTTTCATTCAGCCCATAGTTGTCTATTTCACCCTCAACTTTGCGATGGGAGATAGCCGTTATTTGTTTGTTCATCGACCGTTCTTCTCTATCTATTGATCTTGACTCGTCGCTAATGACCGTCGAGTTCATGCGTCTTCAACCCATATGTACCTATGTAGATGACCCAGGGTTTAATGTTAGAATAAAATACGGCTTTATTCCACTAGAGCATAACAAAAACCAAGGTTCGTGTTTAGGGCCTAGGGAGGGCCATATCCCAGTTTGATATTTAACCTAAATGTACCTTTTTAGCGCGGCTAAACCCCAACGCCGCAAGCCTTTTCAGTGGCGCATATTGACGTCATGCCTAGAGTCACAGTTCCACAGGGCGCAGTCCTGCCCCACATTGGCATTCACCACCTGGGCAGATATTACCTAGAGTTACTAAGCTATCCTAGATGCCGGTTGACAGATTGAAAGCCTAGACCTAAGAATGTGGACGTACGTCCAAAGTGAGAGAGATGTCTGAAAATCTTGTGCTATTCTTTAGCTCATAATGTCATATCTGGGTTCTTTTTTTACAGTAATAATCCGATATGGTGTAAAAGGATGCATCCGTCGAATAGCCACGGTTTTGGCGTAGTCATGAATCTGGGAAACCGTGGCGTTTCCACATAGATATTCCAGCCAACGAAGCATGGTGCTGGCGGTTACGCTATACTTTATGAGGAATGGTAGGTTCCTCCCCTCGCGCAGGGGATCCTGATTCTTGCAAGGTGACTGGCTGCAGAGCCCTTATATGCCTACAGAGCGCTTCTATTTTGGTTTAGAACGTTGCATATTGGATGAGATATTTAGTCTCAACGCATTTCGGCTACATTATAGTGCTTTGCTAGCAAATCAAGAGTAAGAGAAAATTCTGTTTCCTCTCTCCAATAGTTCCTTCACTGCCTTACGACCATTTGCCGTGGCCCTAGACAACAGCGTGCGGCCATCATTGTCCGAGAGGTTTACTTCAGCGCCATTTGCAAGGAGGAGCTTAACCACTTCCGTATGTCCTCTTTCTGCAGCGCGCCGCCGTGCTGACCGTGATAAGATCTGCATGCAAGATGAGATCATGAAAGGCAGTACAATGTGTATTGTAGTGTGTGAAAGTTGTAAGAACTGAGAGTTGAACTATGTAGAGAGGAAAGGAAGGGTAGTAATAAACTACATATATGGGAAGAAACGGCATGTGACACTAGGGAGATTCAACAGACCGATCATATTGAACGTCGATACCGTCAATAAAGTTGAAGCCATCACGACACTGTGAACTAAGCAATAGCTCAACCGCATCTATATGCAGCCATACATAGAGGTGTACGACCATGCCCATCAGTGAGCTTCGTATTTGTACTATGTGTAAGAAGAATCTTGATCATTTCGTCTTGGCCTCTAGGTAGCCCCCATCAGCAGGGTTCGCCGGCTTTCGTCATTCGAGTCCGAACCGGCATGATTCTCAAGTAGCGCAGTTCCCGTTGCTGTATCACCAAATTTCGCAGCACCAGAACAGCGGAGTCCGGCGAAAGTCGTATTATCAAATGATTGTTAGGCGAGTTGACAAAGGGAGTGTTACTTCTGTTGAGGGCTACGATACACTAGCAGAGACTAGCATCGGGGAAGATCAGGAAGTAGAAACTGATAATGAATCCATCAAAAGCAGGCTGTATATAAAACCTGTAAGAAAATGGCTAAAAAGTTTCGATCTGCAAAAGAGACCATCTAATCTATGTCTCTAACAACTTTATCAAAGTTGAAAGCCTATATGCCTGTGCCCCTAGCAGCCCCACGCGACGAATCTTATGTCCAACGCTCACTATTACATCATTCTGGGTATTTCTAGACTTACGCGGGAATAATCTTCCTAGTAAAAGATCAGCTCGCAATAAATACTTTATCGTCGATACCTTGAACTCTCAGCAGTAATGACTTTTGACGGGATGGCCTCCCGCAGGGACCCAAGTAATACTTGGAACTTCAGTAGCAAAATGTGGTACTCTCTACCATCATGCCTACTCTGTGCTCTTCCTATCGTTGAGAACTGGATTAATGGGGATAGACCGACACGGTTCGAAATGGATGCTGATCAAGCGCGGTGGAAGACATATGACGATAGTGCGAAGAAACATGTGCTCGTCCCGTCTGCTGAGGTCGAAAAGACAATTTTCCATAAGCAACCCCAGATATGGAGAGCTCTCTACCGCGGAAGTGAGTATTTCCCAGAGAAACTCGGCATGGTCATTTGGCTGAATCGGCCTAGTTCTGGTGGAACCGGATCAACGGCATCGCCTCACCGGCATCACAGTCTTCGATGGAGATTGGGGAGTTCAAAAGTTTCCGCGCAACCCACACCAAGCACGAATAGGGAGTCGATTGGATTGTATCTTTATGCCCAAGTATGCTGCGAATCTGCTGGAAGAGCTTGGTGCAGCACGAGTCACCAGTCCAGAAGGACCGGACCCCTACTGGCCACCAGCAGAACGGCGTGGATATCTGGTCCATGCCCACTGTTGGGCCCTATTCGGCCAAGTGATTGAAGGGGGTGTTGCGCGTATCGAGGAAAACCTCGACGTCTTTGTCCAGGCAGCGCAACACTTTTGGCAAAAGGATAGATTGCGAGACACACATGCCTATAAAACCCGATGGTTTATTCCAGATGATATTCCAGCAGAGTCAGATTCCTCCAGCCTGTCGTATTGTGAGATGGAAAAAAGAGCCCTTCATACCGCGCGCGCAAGCTGCCAGAATCCATTGTTTGTGCTGAAGCTCGAAGAGGCCATCCAGCGAAATCGGATAAGGAGGAAAGTACACCTACACGTCGGATTCCGTAACTTTCCACTAGATCTCGCGATCCTAATAATTGACACGGTGATTCCTGCTAAATACACCGCGATCGAGGTCCAAAATGCTCGCAATTTGCTCGAGGCCTTTCAGTGGACTCTACCAGATGGCTACTGGCGAAAGCGATGTGATTCCAGCCTGCTTTTCGAGGTCAAGAAATTGGAGAAGACTAAGACACAGATGGATTGGCAGGCCTTTGGGCTGGACCTGATGAGCCTTCTTGTCGAAGACGAATTCACTAGCGGCCTGAGAAACCGCGAGCACATCCTTTTGTTCATGGACCATATCAAGAGGAGACTCATCGAATTTCTGTAACTGTTGTAGATGATTGTCTGGATCCTCAGGCTCCGACCCCTCGATTGCTAGTTAGTTAGATAGTTGTTTAGGAGCTTGCTCCACCTTTCCTAATACAACTCTCTCCCTCTGCTCCTCTGGTCTTGGAGACCACAACAGTAACGAAATAACTCGATTTGCTACACTGGCTGCTTCCAATAAGGGTTTCCGATTCATGGAGATACGCTTGATTGGAACTGCCTAGGCAACTGGTCACGCTGGAACTAAACACCCCTCCTAGTCACGGCAAGCGAGTCTCCCATGATCCATCTCTTCTTGCTCCATCGAGCTTTCCACGCCACGCTATCACGTAGACGTCTTCTTGCATCTCTTTCCCTTCTTTCTGGCCCTCTTCATAGGCAGATCATAGACAAAGATGAGGGAAAGAGAGGGATGCAAGCGGGAAAAAAAAACAACGAGAATGAAAGTGCATTCAGGGGACTTTATGTTAGTCTCTACACTATGTAGGGACCAAAGATGCAGAGAGGAGAGAGTTGTATTGGGAAGAGAGTGGAGCGAGCTTCCATACAAACTATCTACTGCTACAAACGAGGGGTCTTGCCTAAGGCATCAAGGCATCCATAACATATCCCCGTAGGCTCAACCCCGAGACAGAAAATATAGCTAGGACTTGTATTAATTTTAGTTATATTTTCGGCTGCTATAGTAAAAACTGTTATTTCTCTTATCGTTTTCCTATGATTTATATCATTTTAAATCTCGTTTTTATCCATTTATATTTTCTATATCGTTTATATATAAACTAGAAATAGAAGTAGGTTCTATAAAAAAAAATATACTTAGATCTTTTAAAGCTAGCCAATTAAAGCTAGATAACTACTACTTATAAATAGATAAAGTCTAAAGATATATCTATATAATTAGTACTATACTAGCTCCTGATACTCGGTTCTAATTCTTCTTTTCAGATGATTAGGATAATATTTAGAGTATTTTTATAAATTTTCTAACTTATTCTAGTGAAAATGTAGTAATATTGGATAGATAAAGTAGAATAGTATAAAAAACAGTCATTTACTTTAATGACTTAGTGGGTTTGTAAACGCTAAGACCAGCTTTTTATGCAATCGTGGGCTTTGGGCCCAGAGTTGGGCTTTTGCGGAAGCCTAGTCTAGTATCCGCCCGTCTGCCACGGTCGTATCGCAGGACGACGACATAGAGCCTATCGCCCTTATTAGACCTAGTACGGCGCTTGACAATAGCGTAGCCAGTGGGCCCAATGATGCCATTGATCGCATGGATTCCTTCCCAAGAAGTCTTGAAGTGGTGCCCGTCTTCGATCGTAGGTGTCTCCGCCAGCGCAGAGTCGATTTTAGGGCTGATTTCGATGAGATCAGGGGTAAAGAAGCGACTCGAATCCTAGTTAGTCTCATTGAATTCAAGGGTAACACTTATATTCTATTAAAAAAGACATTTTATAATTGGAGGGCTAGATGGGTAACAGTCCAGCATTGTATATAGCCTAGCATCATGGTGAAGCCCAAGGAGAATAAATGGTTTCCAGCCGTGACCTGTAACCCACCAGACTAAAACGATAATTTGTAGACATTGCCAAGCGTTGCTCACTGGAGGCCACAATAGGTTTTTCTCCATAGTATCAATGCTAGCCCCACCGGATCCGAGTGTCAACCTCGAAGAGTGCAAATTGACCTGGAGACTACCGGATTGAATGAGGTCACAGCTGGTCAGCTTCCTTTGGATTATGAGTGATGTTGTTGAGACAAGGCCTGTTGACCACATTTCCTGTGTGTCAGCATCTGGAATTGATAACAAAGAGTAGAAACAACTTCTCATTTAAGTAAAAATTTTGAATTGGAGGGGTGCAAATATTGTAAAAGTTGAGGTGATAGTGGAAGCACCACGATTATGCGCGATTTTGCACGTCGACAAGCATGGTCTGTTCGTATAAACGGTGTATTTGTATGTACTTGCTAAGTATAGTTGGAGTACGAGTGGGCCTACCTGATCTACTTTAGCGATTTTATATGTTTCGAGTTGTAGTTCTCTTTATAGAAGGGCGGCTTTAGTACAAAACCCAGCCAAATAAAAATATTATCGGAATCCAGAAATTTGGGCATACCAAGAGCTTTTACTATTTCAAATAATAGAATGCCCGTCTATACTACGTTCCTAACTTGGCCAAAGAATGCGTTGAACGGGGACAAACGAGGAGGTATCATTGTCTGTACCATACAGGTCAGCAATCCTGGAAGTATAGTCATCCGACGATAGAAAATCGACACATACAATAGTTGCAGTGTTAGGTCTCCTCTGATCTTGGCTTTCAATTCAACTTCCACATCCAGGTTCAAGTCCAACCTCAACTTTAATTGATCGTTCTTTGTGGGCTGAGGCTTTACCTCTTCAGTCTCTGTCACTTGCTCGACAGCTCCAGTTGCTGGTCTTGGAACAAGCTCCCCGGCTCGCTCTATCTGACCCTGGGTTCTCGGAGGGTTAAGGATGTGGCTGACGCGCCTGTCCTGTAGCCTCCGCTGTTCCGAACTTCTATTGTCTCTTTGCTCCCGCTCTATGTCTTGCTCCATATCTGGATATTGTGACTGTGCTGAAGTTCGACGGTGTCTCTGGCGGTGTCGAGTACGCTGGTTCTGGGCTTCAACCTGCGGTGTAGGCTGAGGTGAAGGTTGTCGTCGGTCATTTTGTCTTGGATATTTGGGATTGCTACCCGGTGTTGCGGGAATGGAATTTGAATTTATAGGGTCTGGGGCATCATTCACACGTTGCTCACTGAAATCGCTTGTTTCTGGATCTGAAGGTGAACCCTTTTGCATTTTGGGAGGCCGGAGTTTGGGGGGCTTTCTTTTTGACGTGGAAGCTCTCGCGTCACGGTTCGCGTTTTGAATACTATTATTAGACTGTGCTTGCATTGCGGTAGCAAAGGACATTCAATTATTGTATTAAGTAAAGACGAAAGTGTGAGTTGCTGAATTTGTTTTGCTTAGTGCAATTACATTCAATTCGCCTCCCGACGTCATGAGAGGGTCGATTAGCACATACTAGGATAACAGGAACTCTGAGGAGTCTAGACTCCCGCAGATGATGAAGAGCTTCTGTTGAGTTCAACCACAGACGTAGAAGCGATAAATCTGGTTTCCAGATAACAAAGAAGTTGCAATACTAGGAGCGTCCGCTTGAAAAACAATGACACTGCTCCTTACCCGAGGATCTGCAACGTCATGAACCATGCGAACCTTGGATCCGAGCAATGATTTGATTATGTGATACATTTTCATTCATTTGATTACAAGGATGCGCAAAAAGGATAGTCTTTCTCATACAAACCACTGAATATGGGTACTGTCACTAGACAGGAAAAGCGAGCACTTCCAAAAGACACACACCATTCGAGCGAAGAGGACGAGTGTTGGATGCCTTGTACCTAAGGCATCACAATGTGATAGAACCCATAACGTATTTCACTACCGAGCGGCCACTACCCCCGAGTGGCCACCCCACCCAAATGTATAAATTTCAAATGCATTTATCTCAACCAAAACGCCATTAAATTAAACCAACTAACTAACTGGTCTATCTGGACATGTTTCTCTCCTATGCCCTGGCAATCTGCATATTCCACACCCCCGGGGGGGCCGCGTACGTGACTGAACAGTCGATTCTCCAGGCATGCCGGGGCCGGGGAGAGGTGCTTCAATTGCTTCTTGTTGCTGTATAATTAATGCAGAGGCTTCTTGAACTGAAAGGCCTTCTTCGGCAGGTATCTGCCTCCGGGATCTAGTACGCTTTTGCTTGTGCTTCTCGTTAGCGGCGCGTAATTCCTTGTTTTCTTTAGCGAGTAGGATAGCACCTTGTATTGTAAGACGGAAGCCTTTTACAAGCTGGTTTAATGTACGATCTGACGGGCTAGGCGGGCTTCGAGATCTTATACGAAGTAGAGCTTTAATTGACGAAGCCTACCGACGTAGATCTTTCTCTGTAGCTGGTATTTTTAGTATAAAATTTCGGCTTAATTCGCTCCCCCGGCTAGGGGGGGGGGGTTAGGGTTCGAAGCCGGATATTAAGCTTCGAAATAACCCGATCGGGTTTAAATAGTACTAAACCGGTAGCTAAGAAGCTATTCTTAATTGTCTCCGATTTAAAAGCTTTAATTCGTGCGAGAGGGTATACTTTAAGGAAGTCAAGTTTGTTAATATAGTTAATCCCGTTCCGTATCTTAGTTTTAACTATCTGACTGTACGATCGTTTTAGTACTGCAAAACAACCTATATCTAGAGGTTATAAAAGATAAGATAAATACGCTAGTATACAAATTAGTATCACTTTATTTTGCTCGCAAATTGTATCAAATTTAGGCGTTAAATAACTGCTATAACTATTAAGAATTAAAAGCCGGTATATCCCCTTAGTACGTAAAGCAGTACTAGGAATAAAGAGCTTCTTAAGCTACCGAAGGCCTATTTTATCTAAAGTCTAGCTATTAGGACTAACTTTAAAGCGCTAGTCCTCCGGGAGGCTATTAAACTATAATTTAATAAAGACTTTGCCTTTAGAAATTGTCAGTGAAGAAGAAGGTTATGCAGGAATGAATGTATTATTGATGAACTCTGGAGAGGAGAGAAGGAGAGAGAGAAGCTCTCGACTGACTGTCTCGAAGTCCTGGGGAAACGGAGTCACGTGACATGCATGTGACATGCATGTGATTGGTCACGTGATCCTCCAACAGAAATCATATACGGAGGAAGGGCCTATCTAGAAGCATTCGTATATTTAATTACTATTACCTATTTACGATTTCTAGGTTATAAAATAGGCCTCCGGCTGTAGTATTTACTCCGTATAATAACCTTCATAGTTATAGTCAATCCTATCGCGAAACCAGTCTCGTTAAAGTTATAGATATCGTCGGGGTCGATTCTAAATTGAAGGATTATCTTTTAAACTAAATTAAACTACTCCCTAATGATTTTAGGGTCTTTATATTTCGTACGCTTATAGTTATACCGTTTCGAGAATTAGGAAGAGAGGAGAGGACGTTATTTAACGAATTTCGTAACCTAATTTTAGCCGACCGAAAGAACCGGGGTAGTTCTACACTTTTAAAGAAGAAGATCCGCTATTTCTCGTACTATAGAGGGCCGGGGGGCTGCTCTACGTAGATCTACAGAAAGAATCCATTTTTTAAGCGATTCCTTTTTAATTTCTATTAATTTAGACGAATTTACGCGAGAATTCGCGCGGTTTTATACTCTATTAATTCGGCGGCGGAGAGTTGTACGCGGGATATTGAAAGTGCTTACTGTAAGAGCAATAGAGCCGATATCTCTATTTTTAAAAGCCTAGATAGCTAATAAGATCCTACCCTCTTACTCTATTGAATTTCTAGAGCTTCGGGAGTGAATTGGTGGTATGGTAGGTGGTTAGAGAAGAAGGGGGTAAATTAATTGACGCGTTTTAGGTGAGGTGGCCACTCGGGGGTAGTGGCCGCTCGGTAGTGAAATACGTTAACTAACTAACTAACTAACTAACTAACGTATTTCACTACCGAGCCGCTACTACCACCGAGCCGCCACCTCACCTAAAACGTGTCAATTAATTTAATCCCTTCTTCTTTAACTACCTACTATGCCACTAATTCGCTCCTAAAGCTCTAAAAGTTTAATAGAGTAAGAGGGTAGGCTTTTATTAGCTATTTAGGCTATTAAGAAGTAAGAAATTCGTACGATTGCTACCGCTGCCCGTACTTTTAATATACCCCGTTCTACCCTACGCGATCGTCTTAACGGCTATACCGAACGAAGTACTACACGTGTAAATTTATATAAATTGATAGAAATTGAAGAGGAATCGCTTGAGAAATGGATCCTCTCTATAGATCTACGTAGAGTAGCTCTCCGGCCCTCTATAGTACGAGAAATAGTAGATCTTCTTCTTTAAAAGCGTAGAACTACCTCGGTTCTTTCGGTCGGCGAAAACTAGGTTACGAACTTCGTTAAACGACGTCCTCTCCTTTCCTCCCGATTCTCGAAACGATATAACTATAAGCGCGCGAAATGTAAAGACCCTAAGATTATTAGGGAGTAGTTTAATCTAATTTAAAAAACGATTATTTAATTTAGAATCGACCCTAATAACGTTTATAACTTTAATAAGACTAGTTTCGCGATAGGATTGACTATAACTATAAAGGTTATTACGCGGAGTAAATACTATAGTCAGCGAGCACTTTTATAACCTAGAAATCGAGAGTAGGTGACTATTATTAAGTATACGAATACTTCTAGCTAGGCCCTTCCTCCGTATATAATTTTTAAAGGCAAAATCTTTCTTAAATTATAGTTCGAGGGCCTCCCGGAAGATTAGCGCTTTAAGGTTAGTCCTAACGGCTAGACCTCTAATAAAATTAGCCTTTATTAGCTTTAGAAGCTCTTTATTCCTAGTACTTCTTTACGTATAAAGGGGGGATACCGGCTTTTAATACTTAACGGCCACGGAAGTTATTTAATACCTAAATTTAACGAAATTTGCGAGTAAAATAAGGTAATACTAATCTATATACTAGCGTATTTATTTTATCTTTTATAACCTCTTAATATAGGTTATTTTACGGTATTAAAACGATCGTATAGTCGGATAGTTGAAACTAAGATACGGGTCGGGATTAATTATATTGATAAACTTGACTTCCTTAAAGTATACCCTTCTGTACGAATTAAAGCTTTTAAATCAGAGATAATTAAAAATAGCTTCTTAGCTACCGGTTTAGTACTATTTAGACTAGTCCTTGACAAGTCCCGCAGCACCAAGGCAATTTTGGTGCTGCGATATGGTGCTGCGAGGTGCTGCGGGACTAAG
>JAHAQQ010000274.1:0-12055 GCA_019190355.1 Penicillium palitans
GGTGACCTACCATATCCGCAAGTTGCGGAGAGGATATGCGGATATCCATGGATATTGAGGATGTTGCCGCAGTCTATTTGGAGTGCTTTGTTTAGAGCCTAGAACCGTAGAAACAATGTTAGATCATATGCTCGCTTCCCGTTAGTAGAAGCGCTGAAGACTATAGACGTTGATAGGCTTAATAAGCTGGAAATGATTGACCTACACCCGTTGCCTTCGTGGCGTCCGGACGCCTTTATAGAGATTAAGCTTGAACCCGACCGAGAGATAGCGAGAGAAAGGGCGGTATCCGTAAAGAATACGTTAGATATCGTCGTCTACTCGGACGCCTCCGGGCGCGAGGGTCATCTAGGAGCCGTTATCGTCGCTCTTAACGATAATACCGAGGTGGCGGAGTCCTAATAGGTATAGGTGGGGTTGATAGAACGGTAGTTAGTCTACGTAGCGGAACTTATAGGTATCTTCTACGCGGTCAGTACGGTATTCAAGTTAGCTTACTAACGGGTAAGCGTCGGAGACCATATACACATAATAGTAACAATCCTATACGACAGTAGATCCGCGTTATAAGCAATCCAGAATATGAGAAATAGATCGGGGTAACGTATTATCTATGTAATCCTCTAAGTAGCTACTGAGGTCTAAGCAAAGTATATATTCCTCCGACTCTAATAGATACCGGGATATTGTAGAAATATCGGGAACGAGACCGCGGATCGACTCGCTAAAGAAGCCGTATAACCGGGTAAACCCTATCCTTTCCGGCCGCTGCTAACGAGAGAGAACGCCTTTCTCCGTAGTAAGATCCGTGCTTAGTAGGAGTAAGAGTGGAAGTTAAGCACTAAAAGCGTATACCTCTAGAAGGTAGACGGCGCGCTACCAGCGAGGTATACCAGGAAGATATACGGAGGCTTGCCTAGGAACCGAGTATACCTACTCACTTAGCTACGTACGGGCCATAGCTAGTTATCCACTTACGCTAAGAAATTTGGCTTCCGGGACGATAATCGATGCGAGTGCGGCGTATAGGAGACGGTCAGCTACGTGCTGCTGGAATGTCCAAAACTATGAGACTTGCGGATTGATTTAAGAAGAAGTGTTAGGGACGCTTTGAGCAGCGTGTCGAGCCTGCTAGGAGGCTCAACCGAAGGTAAGAGAGGTAATCTAGACATCGTCTTGAGGGCGAAGACGGTTTAGGCCGTATTGGACTTCGCCGAGGCGTTATAGAGGTTTCGTAGTCGTGCGCCACAAAGGCAGCCTAATAGCGGAAGCGGCAATGGGCCAGGGTAGGCCGTGACGAGGCTCTAAGTTCATGTCAGAAAGTGGATCACTCTACATATACATATATACTCGGATATACAGTTGTCGTATACTGCATATCGCTTTGCGAGGGGTCAGTGTAAATGAACACTACTACTACTACTACTGTAATTGTTCGTGTCTGATCGATCATGAGATAATAAAGCAGACCACATCAATCAAATTACGAGACCTCCCTACTAAGCTACCCTTATGTTCTCCCCTGACCACCGCGGCTCTTTGTTATAGGGGCCTGAATAGTTCTCGGGCCATACGTGAGCCATTCACTGCCTTTCCATTGACATCCCTGCTTGCAGTCAAAAGCAGCAGCAATATAACTCAACCAGCCATATCAGTAGAGTAGCGATGGAAAACATAACAGCAAGCCATGCTGCGGTGAAAGTTTGGGGCCCAAGACTAGCATGGGCACCCAATGGCTGCAATAGGCTCTGGATACTGCCTGTCATCAAGCTATATATCACCGTCACGCTAATAGATGTACTAGTGATAAAAAGCCATCCTAGCTTCCTCGTAGGTGAGCATATACTGTTTCAAAGATATCAAAGTTAATACTTATAAGTAAAGAGGCGACTAGAAACACTTCCCCCCCTTTAGAAAACATTACTAAGAGAGCTTAAATAGTAATCGCAGCTACAGTAAAAGCAAAGCCTATGATATAAGCTGTGGTTATCTAGCGTAAAATATTATAATAACCGGTAAGCGCTTTATTATCGTCTTTTAGTAGGATATCGTTAATTTCTGAGGACGCTAAGCCGAATATCCCTAATAGGTCAAACGAAAAGGAAGTACTTAGCTTAGAGCAATTTATAAAAGTCCCGGTACTATTTTCTCCTTAATAGTAACCCTAGAGGCTAACAGTATAATATACGGGGAGACGTAATTTAAGATCTTCCGATAGTGTATAAAGATAGTCGCCGACCTTATCGGCTATACTATATACTGTATTGGAGGCTTATACTATATTACTTATAGTTATTTTTGTTATACTATTACTTATATTAGAGGCTTTAGTTATGACGCTAGATACGTCTATACCTACGACGCTAAGTAACCGGCGTAGATAGAGTTAACTGATCTCTAGAAAATTGGTTAAGTTCACTTAGCTCCCTAAATAAGTTAGCTGTTAGAAAAAGCGGCGTCGTAACTTACTTTTATAAAATAGAACCCCGACGGAGAGGACGATAATATATATCCGGTAAAAACCATAGCGAGATAGATTAAGCTCGCCGTTAAAAGAAGTAACAGACAAAACTTTCCTAAGGCCACTATTATATGCCAGAGTATATTTAGAAGACCTTAACGTAGTCATTCGCCGAGGATATAGGGGGAATAGTGTTATTGTGTGAGAAGGGATCTACGATAATTATAGGAGAGTATTTCTTCGGGATTATATACTCAATCGATCTGTCAATAGTATTAGATATAGTAGAGATAGAACGGTCTAAATAATAAGATCTTAGCTTGGTTTTCACAATATACTAATTGAGCTTGATAAGTTGACTTGTAGGAGGTTATCTATTCTTTTATTTCAATATTGCATCACACTTTAGCTATCTCTCTACGTAGGTGTTTAATAGTTGCTAGGTAAGGATTAGTATCGAAATTGGACCGATGTGCGGTCAAAAAATGTATAGGTATAGGGAAAATTAGCATCACTTTACAGACTCTTGTATTCGAAACACGATGCTCGTCGCGTACAAGTTCCACAAAGTATTGATAGAATAACTAAATAGATGCGGTGAAAGTTGCTTTGCTCTATGCTTTTTATATCATCAGAATATATGCCGCAGAATTAGCGAACCGCCATGCGGCACCACACTACATAATTTGTTGGCCCTCAAAAAGCAGAGGGTAACTGATTGTTATCATGTCTCCAAAGCCCCTATAAAGGCGACTAGTTTTCACCTTCCCGTTCTAGCATAGCCATACCTCAGTGTTTGATGAATTGTTGTATTGTTGGGGCCTTCAAAATGGGCTCGTAGCTTTCCCATCCATTGTGCCATCTTGATGTGTCAACCGGCCTTTACTTTGCTTTTATATTTTCTTTCTACACTTCGAAGATGTGCTCTATGTCTGGGTTAAACAGCTTAACTGTTGGCTTTCAACCAGCAATGCTTTTCATTCTGGTCTATCCGGGGATGAAGATATTTAAACCTGAAAATGATTGAGATATCTCTAGAAAATATACAAGGGCAAGCCGAAATTGATCAATGATGATCATGTCCATGCCAAGGGCCAATATGCACTCTGGAATTCAACCCTTCCACAAGTTCCTTCAACAGTTCCGAGGCGTTCGGGTCCTCCCTCTCTGTTGATGATTCCGATGTTATCACTTTATGTTGGGCTACTAGGTTGCCCTGGGTCCTCTTCTTCTGTGTGGAACGCGCCTTGCTTTGCTCGATATCGAGTTCTTGCTCCTGGGCATGATTGTTAGGCGGGTGGAGCGTCTCGGTCTCAACAATGGCGGTGGAGAATTTTCGTGTTCGATGCGGTCGGGCGGTTCAGGGGTTCGTGTCTCGGCCCGTCCCGACATTTTCGCTCTGATAAGCTCAATAATATGGAGTGTGTGTGTGTGTGTGTGTTTGTGTGTAAATCATTTACCCCGAACCCTCGCAAACTCGCCTGCGGAATTAGTCATCGATAAAGGCGGATGCGCCGCCGTGGGAGTTGACCGGTTGGTCGACTAGGTCGGAGTTGAAGAATGTGAACAGAATAGGGGACAGAGGCGAGCCCTGTGCGAGTCCCGCGTTCAGCAGTGCTGTGGTCTCGGTGCGGAAGTCATCAAATCCTATGCTAGCGTAGCGGTCGCTCATGAAACTCGCAATCCATCTTTTAGTCACGGTTGGGATTCTCCTTGCCCGCAGGCAGGCGTCTAGGCTTACTTTGTTGACTCCGTTGAAAGGTGCTTTCAAGTCGAATGCCACTAGCGTCACCACTTTGTGTTTGTACCACGCCCGGTCAATCGCGTTGGAGAGGACCAAAAGGGCCTGTTCGGTGGTTCTGGCTGGTCGGCCTCCAAATTGGGTGTCCGGTAGCAGACCGTGTTTTTCAGAGAGATACGACAGTCGTCGCGCCATCACCGATTCAAGCAGTTTTCCCAGCGTGTTCAGGAGTGAGATCGGGTGATAGGCCCCAGGGACCGAGTAGTCTGGTTTCTTGGGTTTCCGTAGCACCACAATCTTCGCGCTCCGCCATCGTTTCGGGTGGTATCCTAGATTGATGAATGTGGCGAAAATCCCCTTGATGTAGCCAGCCCTTGCCTCAACCACATCGCAAGCCATGCCGGCGGCTGGTACCCTTGGACCCGCGTTCGAATGCGACCGTGCGCGGAGGCCAACTGCCCCATCTCCAGAGATAATGTCCACTCAGGATCTCAATCAAGACAAGGATAATTTAGAGTATTCAAAACCGAGTAGGTCAATCCGGCAAGCATTGTGCATCGTTTCAATATGTATATATTTTGACCATTCTTCTTCAAAACAGATGCACGGGATGGTGAACAACCCTCGTTGGCTTCTGTCGACGAGGCCGTGGAATGGCTCGAGGTACTCTGTCATGTGTAATTGGTGAAGGAGTGACCAGTGCCGATGGGGTAATGAGAATGATGCACTCTGTCATGCTACCAATGTGCCGACTGGAAACAAGGACAATGTCGCACAAACCTTTTCAATTTAACGGTTGAGTTTAAACATGCGTTTTTTCAACGTGCTTTGATTAACGTTCTCACTTAACCGTTCTCACTTAACGCTTGTGTTCAAATGTACTTCGTTCCAACGCTTCCCTCGTTCTCAGCTATCCTTTCGGTACTACGCGCTCCGCTTTTTGAACGCTGCCGTCATCAACGCTCTCTTTCTTTTCAATCTTGATAAGCTTCTTTCTCATGCACACCAAGCGCTCTCGCTAGTTATGCTCGCTACTGTTTTAATTGTCCTCCTCAATCCAACGCCCGTTATCGTTGGCTTCAGAAATTATCACGAGAAAGCAAGATGGCGCATGTTCTTGCAACATGAATCATAGTTTTCAGGCTCTCATTTATCTAAGGATGGAAATTTTGAGCGATCAAAACACATGCGGCAGGTCTTTGAAAAGTTTCAATAAGTGTCTCCGTCACGACATTTGCAATAATCAGACTCAGGCGCTTTTTATATCACATAAAAGATTCAGTCCAGCCTAAACCGTGAACGGCCGCATGTGCTCAAATATACCCAGAAGTATGTCCTCTATGCCGGAATACATACCAACAAAAACAGCAAAATGATTAGAAGCCAGCCCTCAAGTTGTCATATTTGGAGGCAGGGTAGCTCAGCTGATTCCCGCTTTTCTCTAAAGCGCTAGTGCCTCCAACGGTATCCACAACCTGAAAAATTCCCCAAGTCAGCTGGATAATTATATGTCATGAATGAGTGAGGCATACCGTGGCAATCAAACTGTCATCGCCTTGTTTGTCACCGCTGAGCTCCCACCACATACCCCCACCAAGGCCGTTGGACTTGATGTACTCACCCTTCTTACGCGCAATCTCGGTGGTATCATAACTGATGAATAACCGTGATTTTGAGTTATAACAGTAGCTAGCAGCTGCCTCATCGAGGTTGGTTACCGCACAGCAGGGCTGGGGCAGAGCCTTATAATCCCAAACACCATTCTCCCAGCTACCAGCTCCTACGCCATTGTAAGCTTGGCCAGGACCATTGGTGTCACTGAAAGCCCGGCCGTACAGAGGCATACCCATGACAATCTTGTGCGAGGCCACTCCGTGCGAGATGTAATAATTGATTGCTTGGTCCGTGTTGAAGGGAGTGCTTCCTGGGTTGTCGTTGGATGGGTGGAGGTTGGCATTGTGTCCAGCAACGGTGTCCCAGCTTCCTGCATAATCATAGGCCATCAGGTTCCAGAAATCGAGATACTGATCCATCCGAGCGAGATGCTCTTTGTGGTAATTGGCGGGGCCTAGAATCCGGGTTAGCTGGCTTATTTGAGTCATTTCAGAGGAATGCACGTACCAGCAGGCGATGCAGCGGTGAGCAAGAAATGATAGCCGTCATTATTAGTTGAACTGTATAAATCAAGCGCCTGAAAGACTTAGCAGAGCCGGCAAAATATAAGCGAAAACTTGCCTCGCGAAGACGCCTTAGTATATCTATAAATTGGCCCGCTTCTTTATCATTAGCAGGGTACTATCCAGTATCAGCATCAAACAGCGAGAGACAAGGGACTATACTCACTTCAAAATCTACATCAATACCGTCAAAACCCAAATTCTTCAGCAGCTCGATAGAGCTATTAGCAAAATTCTGGCGTCCTTCCTCGGTCTCAAATGATTTTTTGAGGTTGGAAGAATAGGTCCAGCCTCCAATCGATAAAAGAACCTTAAGGTTGCGATTCTTCTTCTTGAGTAGAAAAAGTTGCTTAACACAGCCATAGACATTGCTTCCGCTATCAGTCCAGGAATCAGTGGAGTAGTGTTTGTCAGTGTCCGACCAATCATCCGACATAATCACCTCGCCGGAGTCCTGGGCATTGGCAAATGCGTAGAGAACATGGGTCAGTCGCTCGGCGGGGATATCTTGAGGGTGGAAATCACGGGCATAGATTCCCTAGCCATGTTTGTTTAGTTGTTTTGATCCAGTGATGGCGTATTCAAATGACACGTACCCAGTTCACAAAGTAGGCTACGGAACGATACCCGTTACTATCACGAGTAGCAATGTCAGTTGAATCGATCTTAGTTGACAGCAGACTGTAGGCAGTATTCGCTAGTCGCGCTAGGCAAACCAAAAAAAGAACAACAAAGTGCATGATGGTGGATTTTCAACACTATATCGGATGAGACGAGTCGGTACAAAAAGCGCCACGGAAAGGGCGAGTCGTGTTTTAAATGGCTTTGAGGCAATGAGAAACAAGGTCAGCTATACTCGAGGCCGACAAACAACTCTACAATGTATTCCTAAGCGTGCCCAACTTGGTAATACAAATCAATACTTGAAAGCGGCGGCATTGACCCTCAGGAATGCTCGACAACGGTCAGGCCAGGGATTCGTCTGCCAACTATACAGGTTATGAAAAGGCTACGGAGAAATGGAACTCATACCAAAATTCGGTGGATTCCAACGAGCGACGACAATAAACTGCGGGGTCTGGCTAAAGAACAGGCCAGAGCCGCGACAAAAGAAGATGCTCTCCCGCAAGAACGTGTGCCAAGAATGAAGCCAACAACACTGAATATAGCACGGCTCCAAGGAATCTCTAGCGACAAGTTGCCGGTGAACGCAGGGAGACACGCAAAACAAGTTGATGCAGCACTCCTAGGCAAACACACCCGGCAGCTGTATGACCGATTATCATAGAAGGAAGCGAATGTGCTGGCTCAACTCCGAACCGGCATGGCAGGAATCAATGGATATCTCCATCAAATTAACGTGGCAGACACGGACCAGCGTGCGTGTGGACAAGCTAGAGAGACCGTGGAGCATTTCCTATCTCGATGTCAAAAATGGACGGCTCACTGGACGGAATTCCTGTAACGTACCAACACCTACCGAGGAAATATATCCTTCTTCCTAGAAGGAAAGTCGCCTTTTAAGATTCTGCAAAATTGTGTAGAGCCTGAAAGATTGACGTCGTAGAAACCAAGAATGAGTGGCAGTCGGTTATGTTGATATGGTGATGTAGAGTGGGAAGTCCTACAAAGGATTTCAACAGTCTATCCCGGCTCCTTATTGGGTCATTCGACCGTTCGATGCACAAATAGTTGGAGGATCGTTGGAGGGGTCATCGGCAACTATCGTATCGTTCTCTATTATGGATGTTTCACGACGTATGCTGTTATACACAAAAAGCAAAAAGCTGTGATTTCTCTCTTCCGTTCCTAGGAGCTCGATTGGCTCTCCCAGGAGGTAGCAATCACTGGCATCGATAAGGAGGCAAAACAATTGGGGGTATCGTATAGGCCCTGACAGAACTACTTATTTAAGCCGTCCTATATCCATCATTTCCTTCCTTACCTTTCCGGCACTCGCAGTCCCACCTTCGAACTTTACTTCTCAAGTCTTTTACAATTTGTCGACACAATGATGGTATAATCCTCCTTTCTATTCGAAGATCTTCTTACAACTAACGACTGACACAATGATGCCTAGACAAGCAATATGGGTATTCCAGCTAAGTTCGAGCTTCGTGACTCCTCCAATCAAGCAGCTCTTTGGCATGCCGTCTCGAGATGCAATGTGGCAGAGGTGAAGCTGCTGCTGAAGAGCGGAGACGCACTCCCGGCGGATCTCAATGGAGTCACGCCGCTCAACTGCGCAATTATGCGAAACAACACCTCGATAGCACGGCTCCTGTTAAAGCATCTGAGGGCATTTTACTCCACGACAACATTCCTGGACGATAAAGATGTCAACGGTGCCGAGCTGCCACTGTGTCTGGCCGTTTCCTTCGAGCGCACGCAGATGATAGAGCTGCTACTCGAATTTGGTGCGGATGTCAATGCGGCGAATCGGCGCGGACACACTCCATTATATCATGCGGTAGATCAGGGCCGTTTGGAGGCCGTAGAATTGCTTCTTAAACAGCAAGACACCAATCTGCAGGCACCGGATCATTCAGGGTCTACTGCTCTTCACGTCGCTACAAAGCGGAACCACAAGTCTATCGTGAATTTGCTTTTAGCCAACCCGAATGTCGATATCAACTGCAGAGATGGCCACGGGAACACACCCCTCTGGTGGTCTACTCGGCTGAAGCAAGATGACATCTCCATCCGACTGCTAGCTGAGGATGGTGTGGATCTCAATGCTGTCGGATGGAAGAGCGGTTCTACAACACCTCTGTATCATGCAGTGGAAAGGCAGAATTATTTGGTTGCGGAACGATTTGTCAAAAATCCAGAGTTGGATCCAAACGTCCTCGGGTCTTTCCGTTGGACACCTCTCGGTCACGCCGCACGCGACGGCAATGTTGACATGGTTAAATTACTGCTTCGAAGAAACGATATCCAAATCAATGCAGTCCGCCCGGGTGAGGATTCCCCACTTTGGCTTGCTGTGAAGTGTGGTAGAACCAAGGTGGTTGGTCTCCTACTGCAGCAGGGCAAACGATTGGACATCAACTCTCGAAACAACAAAGATGGCGAAAGCGCCCTGTCAGCGGCCGCTGGCTCCGGATATCTACACATCGTGAAGCTCATCTTGGAGGACTCCCGAACAGACCTCAATGCTGTGGACAAGTCGGGCAAGAGTGCAATGTGGCACGCTGATTCCAACGGGCATCATCAAGTCGTCAAGGAGCTCCTGAAGGACCCAAGGCTTTGCGTCGATCTGAGACCTATTGCTTCGGTGGCGGGCAGTCAGTAGATGCTCCGAGTTCGTCAAGCGATATGGGGGAAGGGGATAGCCGGATCTGCTTTGACCAGAAACGAACTGCATGTCAATATTTGTGCAATGCTTCGACTGTGTGGTTAGGCTTTTGATGGCCCTCGGCTTCATGTAGCCGACACAATTTGGCCTTGTCCAGCTCTCTCAACATTCTTTGCCCTGGTTGGTGGTCATGGGGTCATTGATCGGTTGGTCCGGCACCACTGAGTGGTTGAACCATCGTTCATGTTCAATCTGCTCTCTTTGGGGATCACCGTTGAAATCCGTCCATCCCCACTCTAATCCGTTAACCCGTCCATCCGTTTGAAGTCTAACCGTTCGGTGGACTTCGACAGATGATGCTCCACGAACCATCGACCGATCTTCACGGATATTACGTCTCTAAAACGACTTCTTTCCAGAGGAAATAGTCAGTCAATAAAAACGTAGCTGATTGTGGTCGCTAAGGGTGGTTGGGGGATCGTTGGAGGGGTCATCTGCAGCTATCCTATCGCTTTCTATTGTGGAAGATTCATGACGTATGCTGTTAGTAGATGCTCCGAGTTCGTCAAGCGATATGGGGAAGAAAATAACTGGATCTGCTTTGGCTAAGAACGAGCTGCATGTGAATAGTTGTGTAATGTTTCAATTGTGCGGTTAGGCCTTTGATGGCCCTCTGCTTTATGTAGGCAGACCAATAGCCAAATCTTATCTCGTACATATAGCCGACACAATTTGGCCGTGTCCAGCTCTCTAAACAATCTTTGCTCTGGTAGGTGGTTATAGGATCACTAGTCGTTGGTCCAGCACCACCGAGTGGTTGAACCATCGTTCATATTCAATCTGGAGGCCATTAGCCAGTAGTATATAGTTAAAGCCGTAGTGCCAAGGGCTGCTCTGTTTAGGGATCACCGTTGAAATCCTTTCATCCCCACTAATCCGTTAGTCCGTTAATCCGTTATAGTAATCCGTTTGAAGTCTAACCGTTCGGTGGACTTCGATAGATAATACTTAACGAACCATCGACCGGTCTTCACGGATATTACGTCTCTAAAACGACTTCTTTCCAGAGGAAATAGTTAGTCGTTAAAACGTAGCTAATTAGTCTCGTATATTTATCCGCATTAAAAGAAAAATAATAGCTTTCAAAAGCAACGAAATGCGCGCCGCGATAAGAAAGTAATATCGAGAGGCGCTATCTATATATATCCGTACCTTTTTCCCGTCTTAGGTATCCTATAAAGAAGAGGAACTGACGAATTTCAGATAATCGACTTAGCCTTAATATTATACCCAGCTAAGTTCGCCTTTAGCTACTAGTCGAGGATAGATACGCCTAGTTAGTAATAGAATCTAAGAAATTATTATTACAGTCGAGCCTAAGTAATAGGACCGTCGGTCTGCTTCGAGCTATATATAAAGAATTGGGCCGGTCGCTCGAAGTAGTTATACTATAGACCTTATACGATTCTGACTTAGGGCGGGACGATAATCTAGGGGAGGATATAAGATATCCTCTACCTACTAGATTTCCCGGTACTAAATAAGGATATAGGAAGATATAAGCGCGTATAAGGAAGAAGACGGGTTATTTATAATAAAAATCCGCTAACTAGAAGGCGCGAACCGCGAGCTAGGGGTTAAGCTCGATAGTACTCGGGCCCGGCTAGACGACGCGTATAGTAAAAGCGATCGGTTCTAGAAAAAGTCTCGTCGGCTTCGGGCTGAGCTTGAAGCTAGCTTACTCCGAACCAGTCGGCTGGAGACTAAATTAACGCGTGTTAGAGCGGGAGTCACCGAGGCGATAAAGGCTTTACAAAGCCATAGGAACCAGAATAGTAGCTCGCCGGCGGAAGAACGCGATCGGAATTGATGTCAGGAAAGATCTCGCGAAGTGGCACCGTAATCCTTGAGGAGAGGTTCTGGTAGACTGTGTCAACAAAAGAGGGTCACAATTCTACTAGTGCGCCCGAGGTATAATTATTCAGCACCCCCCTCTGCCTCATCCCCTATTTATTCTGCACTTTCTATAGTATATAAAAAAGACACTCTCAAGTACTCAATTGGCTATACCCATACTAGTCTGTACTGTAACGACCACGTTCCGACAGACTAACTTACTAACACATTGGTTTGTTTATGTTCTATAAGCACATGAGATGCGACCATTCGTAGAAATTCCCACTTATTTTATCGAGCCTACTTATCTTAACCTCGACAAGCAGGAGTGGGTGGATCCTAGGTTGAACCCCTATAATAGGAATCTCATATTGTTTATAGTGAAAACGCGGCTATACCCTAACCACTGTCACGATCTGTATGCTCTGCATACATTACGCTCGCTTATTCTTTCCTTTGTTTGCATGCTTCACATGCTTCAC
>JAHAQQ010000275.1:0-11943 GCA_019190355.1 Penicillium palitans
TCGGTTGATGGATTGGTTGGCCTGGATCAAGTATACACAAGGGATAAAGATGGAAAGTTCGAAGACCTCCGCGATCTTTCTTCTTCTCTCGCCACAGCCATACCCTCGTGCCCTGACTGTAAACAGCCCATTCGCCAATTTGTGACGAAACGTTACAATCGTGTTGTCAATCGTGCTGTCATGGACGAGACTTACAAGCGGTTCCTTGCCAAAGGTCGCATAGACCTCGCAAACCTTGAATCGCGTCTGAATGATATTGAACACAAGCTCAACTCCAAGGGGGCGTTTCTGCTCCCTGGGAACGCCGCTGCAAAGCTCAAAGCACTTGATATAGAGGCCTTGAAACTTAGCAAAACCATGCAGGCCGAGAATCAACCGATGAAACGGCTCATGGATGCGATTACCACCAGCCAGAAACTGGAACAGGACGAAATTGCCTCCCTATTAGCCAGAATGGAGGCAACGAATCTAGCAATCCAGGAACCTGATAGTCAAATTACTCTCGGCGCAAGGCTAATTCAGATGAAATCCCAAGAGATTGCAATTAGCCATTTGTTTAAAGTTGCGGAGTCAAGAAAAGATCCTCCAGAAGCACGGCCAGGTGTTACCAAAGTATCACCAATGTTGACTCGGGTGTTGGAAAATTACCGAGACTTGATAACTCAGGCGCATGAACGAAGTCTCTACCGCATCGTCATCACGGCAACCATCTCATTTGCGAAAATCGCCCAGCTGGACGCGTGGTATCGCCGCACTCATCCAGCAAAAGCAACATCGGATCTGAATCCCAAAGAAGCTGGCGCCAATTCTGGAAAGCTCGAAAATCGCACTGAAACCATCCGCGATCTCCTCACCATTGCGTTAAAACTATGCGACGGACTGGGGAACTGCCCCGAGCTCCAAGAACAGGTCCAGGAAATGACCCGTCTCTACAAAGGGCCGCGATATGAGACAGTGACTTTAGAAGAATTGGAATCAATCAAGACGGCCATGGTCAGTGGGCGAAGAGGAATAGCGACTCACTCTGGGCACTGGTACAATTGCGTCAACGGACATCCAGTGAGTAAATTTCCCTAGTCTCGATCTGTCCACTGTCCCAAGTTACCTTAATGGGACAACTTAGCTAACAATATTTTCGAGTTTGCTATTGGAGAGTGTGGTATGCCGATGGAGCAAGCTAGATGCCCAGAGTGCGGAGCACCTATTGGAGGTCAAAACCACACGGCCGTTGCGGGCGTATCTCGAGCGCGGGAAATGGAGTAGATGGAAACCATATTGTGTTTCGATTATGGTAGGAAAATACATGTTTTCTTTTCTTTCCCTGATACTGCACACGAATCTAAACTCAAATGTTTTTAGACAGTTTATCAAGCGTCTGTACCTTATCCTAGCTGTCAGGGATATACATGAAGTATACAGGATGTTTGGAGAATGATCTGCGGGACCCACATGGCGCATATGGGTTCCCCTGAACGCGAGGAAGCCTGTTCCTTTTGCTTCCTCGCGCTACGTCTTGTATCTAGAGTCGACTATAGCTTTCTTTAATATTGACTACTCATCTGAATACGCTGTCCTCATCTACGGATACGTGAGACCATAACAAATAGATGCTGCGTTACTGGGAATAGATGCTACATTACTGGGAATAGATGCTGCGTTTCTGGAAGTAGACTGGGATCTATGAAACCACATGCCAATCGATCGATCAATTGATTCATAGTCTGTCCCAGCCTTTTGGAAACATTCCCAGCCACACTCGGACAACAGCAAGACTATCGTTTTATGGGTCTGGCTCCATGACCGTGTGTATAATAATTAAGCACGTGGAACTGAACAAGGATGGGAATTATAAAAGATGAGAATTCGCGAAGCCTCAGGCAGCAAGACTACTGGAAGATCAGGACCGTGGTTTTGAATGAGCTTGTTCTAAACCGCGAACTTGAAAGTATCCTTGAACCCCAAGTAGACCCTCGGCCACACGATAGTGGGGAACTTGTGGTTCTCCGGAAGGCTGATTGGACACGGGTATTTGGCGGTTTGAAACTGCGACCCCCTCGAGCCTTCTGATTCAGATTTTCTGCCATCAAGGCTCGTTATTTATTATTGTCTCGTGTGTACATACTGAAGAAAGCAGGTAAGTTATCAAATCCAGACCGCTTCTCAATAATGTAAAAAGGGAAACATTAAATAGCCTGTTGATATTATGAACCTAGACATGCTCACTACTCTTCGGCGTCGGGCGCTGTCGTTATCTCCAAAACCTATCGTATTATGCGTCTGTTCTTTTACGTCCATGAATGCTGCTGTAGATAGGAAGGCTAACATTGCTATAAGGGGTTTTCTAATGCGACGAGCATATATCAAACAGAACTTATCTCCAGTTGAAGAAGTTGGAAAATGGAGGAACACGAGTGGAAATCCAGCACCAAAGGCAGTCATTTAAGGAAAATCGATAACACGCTGCCGGCAGCGCACACTCGGAAATTATATGGAAGCCAGCCCAGGAACCGGGCGTACTCGGCCCAGCACGGCCCAACACCCAGTAGCGGGTGTGGGCCGTGCTGGGCCGAGTACCTGTTCACGCAGCTACGCACGGGCCACAACTGGCTGTCTACCTACGCCAAGACCTTTGGTTTCCGCGAGGATGACCAGTGCGTCTGCGGCGCGCAAGAAACAGTCACCCATGTTCTGGTGGACTGCCCAAGATTGAGGGAATTGCGGAGGAAGCTCAGAAGAGAAGTCGGGGACGCGTTCAATAGTGTGTCGAGTCTGCTGGGAGGCTCAACTGAAGGTAAGAAAGGTAAACCAGACACCGTCTCGCGAGCCAAAACGGTCAATGCCGTGCTGGACTTCGCCGAGGCGTCACAGCGGTTTCGCAGTCGCGCGCCAAGAGGGCAGCCTAACAATGGGAGCGGCAATTAGGCCACGAGAGGCCTTGACGAGGCTCTAAGTTCGTTTTCAGGAAGTGGATCACTCTACATGTACATACTCGGATATATATAGTTGTTGTATCCTGCATATCGCTTTCAATTTGCGAGGGGTCAGGGTAAATGAAATCTATCCATCCATCCACTGTAAACGGCGGGGTTCCTCGTGGAAAGTCACCTTCTTATGGTGAGGGATGTCAGTAAGTTGGACTGCAAGGTCTGACCGAAGCTGGGAGCTTTCCAAATCGAAATTCCGGTAGAAACTCCTTTATTGGTTGTGACGACGCGGCGGGAAGCCTTCAAAAGGACACGTCGACAACTTCGCACGTCGACAATGTCGCAATGCCGACGAGCCTTCGAACAACCGACCTGCCTACTCATTTTCAACCTATCCTCACCGGGTTTTGTTCACAATAACTCACCTGCCCTACCGGTTCGATCGCAAGTCGATTCGTCAGTCCTTCGTCTGCTATCTGGTGTTGCCGCCAGCGAGGCAGTCAGCTACTTCGGGCGTTAATATGAGAAGTACTCTCGGTAAATCGCTACTCAGGGAAGAGGTTCACGAAACTACATCGAGAATGGACACGTGAAAGGTCCGGTGTCACAGAGGGATGGGTGTTATTGCCTTTGGGGAGAGGATATGACGACAACAACAACAAGAAGAAATCGTTAAGGACATACCCGTGTGGGCTAGAGGGGTTTTTGGCAGCTGGCTCAGCTTTTCCTCTCAAAAATGAGACTATGACAAAATGTATGCAGTGGAAAGACCAAATAGCGTATAGGTGCCCTCTAGGCTTGATACCTCCGGGCGTAATGAATTGTGTGTGTGTGTAATGAGGTTAATATTGTTTCAACTTCACACAAGTCCCCTTACTGGGTGGGGCCAGTCTCCGCATTAATTTTTGGAGGTATCAACCTTGAGTCGTCCGTTGATCTAGAGCGCAGGGAGGTTACATATATTGGAATTCGGTTCCCGGAGAATAAATCCGACGGGCATGAGTGCTGATTGGATTGTTGATGAAGACCCCGCATTTCAGTCCGCATTTTAAAATGGTAGCTTTGTCTTACAATACAGTAGCAAGTAAGACGCTGCTAGGTGTATTTTACACGCAATTGGCTGTACAATGCAAGAATGCGCCTTGCTCTCTGTTCCCTCTTTCTGTCTGCTACGTGGTATGCCCCTCAATAGCAGGAGGGAGGTTGCCTCTGCAGCCACGCGCATGCCTGAGAGATCTCAGTATCTAAGAACAGACGAAACGACGGGTTGCCAGGCTTCTTACTTCGAAGTTTCATCTGATCCGTGATATGATTAAAAGCCAGTCCTTTACCACATCTCAGATGGCCGAAAAGCTGAATGTACCCAACCCCCTTTCCTGTACATCTGACGTGTCTCGCAAGCCTTGCAGAACAACTCATACTTGCATTTCCCCTCTTTTCTCTTGGGCTAATATAAAAGGGTGTTAGGAAATCTTGTCTTCGACTTCTCATAATCTCTACTCATTCAGTTTCGTTTCAACACTATTGCCTAGCGTTACCGTTGACATGGCACCAAAAAAGAAAAACAAGAGTTCCAAGATGCGAATGGGATCCAAAATTACGACACCGGTCCTGAGATCTTCGAAGATTGATTATAATCAACCATTTTCTTCGTAAGCCCTTTGAATTCTTTGGTGTTGCATTCATTCTGATCTTTGAAATGGCCCTACGAGTCGCCGTTTATTACCCTTGTGATTGGGAACAAGCGGTATAAGCTTCCGAAGGAATTTCTTTGCAAATGCCCACAGCTTCAACAACAATCGTTCTTGACTTCAGAAATTGCATTGCCGGATGTCTACGAAGATGCCGGCCATACTTTGGTGCATTTCTTCTATTCAGGGAACTACGAGACGATACTCTCGCCACCCGATATTGACACGTGCGGCATCGCAGGAGAGTACAAAAGAAGCGTCCTGGTTTACCATGCATCCAGAAAGTGTGACATTCCGGGTCTCGAATGCCTTGCTAAACATTACGTTGAGCACTTCGGTAAAGAACTGTCTCTGCATGACGTACTTCGCCTAACAAGGGATGTATTTTCAACCCTTCCGGAAGGCGAGACTTGGCTCCCGAATTACATCAAAAGTCATTTGCTGCGGCTGAAGCTTGGAAATCCAGCCAACAACCTGGCAGAGCTTTATAGTACTCTTGGTCATGATCATCAGTTTGATAACACTGTGATGAAAATGGTGGTTGATATGCTATCGGTAAACCTTTCGGATAATGCATTGAGAGAAGGTGAGAGCCCCGCAACGCTATTCTCAAAGAATATTGATCAACGAACTCTGAAAAGCATTATGGGCTAATGGGAGATGTGCTGCCGAAGAGCCTGCCGCCGATGAGCCTGCCGCCGATGAGCCTGCCGCCGATGAGCCTGCCGCCGATGAGCCTGCCGCCGATGAGCCTGCCGCCGATGAGCCTGCCGCCGATGAGCCTGCCGCCGATGAGCCTGCCGCCGATGAGCCTGCCGCCGATGAGCCTGCCGCCGATGAGCCTGCCGCCGAAGAGCCTGTCGCCGATGAGCCTGCCGCAGATGAGCCTGTCGCTGATGAGCCTGTCGCCGATGAGCCTGCCGCCGATGAGCCTGCCGCCGATGAGCCTGCCGCCGAAGAGCCTGTCGCCGAAGAGCCTGCCGAGGAATGGATTATCCCCGACGCATCTTCCGTAGAAGGTTGGCCTAATGCCCCTTTACATCCACATGGGGCTCCAGCAACCGAAAATTTATCCAGTGCCTCAGAAGCTTTCATTGAAGCTCAGCCTACACAGACTTCTTTGACTAAGATTTCGGTTGCGGACTTAGCTTTGTATGCCGATTGGGGAAAATTCCGTGGTCAAATGAGAGCTAAAAAAAGAGACGAGCTTGCGAGAAGGGGCCTTCCTATTCCAAGCTGGGATGGCGTCGTTGAATTTGGTTTTTAGTTACGTTTGCGAACCAGATCTGCAAAAGCGATTCCATATGGCTCTACAATATTACAGTAGAGGCCGTAAGCATGATCCTAGGAGCGGTGATTAAATATAGCTCCCTAACGCAGTATATCGTAGGTTAATCAAAAAACAGCTAGCTGGGTTTAGATCAGAATAAGACAGGCAAACGCATTTAAGTGCGGGGGCATGAAAGAATTGAGAAGCCGCTTATTTTCGATGGCGCTAGGGGCCGATTCAACGTGTTTGAGCTCTCGTCATAGTAGAGTGAGGAAACGGGTGCCCTTCAAGAAATGTTATTGTAAATATCGGGTGGATTGGGTGATCCTGGACGTGTGTTGACCATTACACACGACGAACTCGATAAACGTTGAGTAAATAGGAGGTCAACAGTTCTTGACGGCAGTTCTCACGGTCCTTGTCCTTTATGCGCATGTTAAACATTAAGGAAGTTACTGGGTGAGTGTTTTACTTGTTCGAGGAAATCATATTGTTTAATTAATTAATTAAATTGATCACCACTTAGCAGAAAAGGAAGGATAACTAGTGTTTATTAGATGTTATTGGCTTACTGTCTCCACTTGTTCTGATGTCCGTGCATTCTCTATACCCTGCCACCCCCACGTCTACAGTGAACCATAGGAGAGACCGAGGATAGTAAGTTCAAGTTCTCCGGTCTCGCCCGAGGGCTCGGAATAGAGCGGAGGTGATCCTTACAACCAGGCTGAACTAATTTCGGGCCAGAGACCTGGGGGTGCGAGAGTATTAGGAAAATGCACGGGCCTTATGTCTAGGTGGAGAGGGTGATATTATTTAACCAATCCTATTCAATCAACCCGATTTCTTTTTAGAGGGGTCAGTGTCTAAACAACCTTCTCACCACTTTCAACAGCCTTCATTTTAAACACTTGAATTTTAATTGCTACAGTATCACCACCTCTTTTTCCCACCTCTGTTTTTCCACTAGCATTTGTTAAACTTATAATTAGGCAGGCCTTTATATCATAGACCAGTTCATTTAATCTGATCAAGAGACTATCATTAATCAATTGAGAATCAACGGTAGGCCGTGGTAGTAGTCGTTCAACTACCTCGGCCCTCACAAATGAGGTGTAGTGTTGAAGCGAAGCTGCACTAAGCTTGCAAGTCTACAGGCGCAACTACTGTATGTACCGTAAGTATAGAGTCCAATGCTCAGTTTCGGATCGGCCGAATTATTACCCGGTGGCACCTTCCGCCAAGCCTGAACCCCTCGCCTTTCTGCTCCCCAGGATGTTCTCCGCAACGGCACTCGGAACTCCCGATTTTTGCGATCCACCTTATTTCCAACCAAAACCGACGACGATCATCACATGGCTCGTGACGGCTTCTGGAACTTTGGATCAACCACGCATTACATTGTACTTCCTGCGCTTGCTCCCAGAATAGCAACCTAAGCCTAAGGCCAAGAGAGAACGCTGGATGCTTCAGCTTTCTGGCATTTATAATCACCACCTACAAGGAGGACGCTAGTCGGGACCCGATCACACATTGGCTCCTCTGACCTATTATTACTCTCCCATTTTTGTTTTCAAGCGGTACTTAGTGCGTGACTTCCCCGTCAATCGCTCCTTACAGGAGACTCCCTCAGGAGTGATAGTACGACTATCTACAGAATTACCAGTTACAGTAACCATATTATGCGGCTTTCTCGGTCTTCATTATAAAGTAAAATTGCGATTTGCTGGCCTGCTGCCGTTTTCGGCGCCCCCCTCTTGGGGTTTAGCGCCCGTGGGGCCGCCACCGGATCCGGGATCGCGTCCGTCTACTTGGGGTTTAGCCCGTCCGCAACGGGTTTGGCGCACAACGCTAGCCCTGATCGGGATCTGCCGTCTCGCACCGCCCGTCTCGCGACATCCGCCATCTATATAATCCGCGGTGCGTCGCTCAACGACAACTCTCTTCTTTCCCACGCCCATTCCCCCCTTTCCCCCTCCGTTATTTTTCGCCAGCATCATTCCCTGATCCGCTGACGTGGCCCCTGCCAGCTGAAAATTCTGCGCCCCGAACACAGCCTGCTTCCCCACTCGCGGAAATTTGAAGGAGTCGTCGGTCTGGCCCTACGAGTCACCCGGATCGCCCTTGATTTCCCAGTTCTATATGGCTCAATACATTCTTCGTTCCATACTGTACGCTACGGAGGGTCGCTGCTTCAAACCGTTGTAGACATCACCCTCGGTCTGCTTGATAACTGGACCTCTGAAGTGGAATGTAGGAGGACTACTCGCCGCTCTTTGTCTCAGGCTTCGGTTTGCGAATGCCACGCAGCACACCGCAGAACGGCCACCTCTGCTCTTTCAGACGACCCCTGATTGAATAGCCGGTGAGTCGCTCGCTGGACCCGCTTCCGCTCTCTATCCAACCGCAAAAATGCCTCAAGGAGGTCTGACGCTGAGCTGAGACATCGCAAACATCCATGAAATTGATGGCTTGCATGATCGGCTTGCGTGATCGGCGAATTGTAGGCTGCCGCTCGGATTGAGGGATTTTTTCTTGTCAATATCTTCCCAATCCATCAATTGTCAGCTGAGGTGTCCTGGAGGCTGCAACGTTACACGGTGGCTACTACGAACCCAAGGCGCCCTTTGACGAGGCCGGTTGGCTAGATTAGTCCGGAGTACTCTCAAGTGATCGCCCGACGCAAGCAGCGAATAGTATCAACGAGGCAGTGCTGTCGCAGTTCTCGGTTGTGTGGGGTCCGCAAGGCGATATACTGCATGATTCCTCAGCTAGTAATGCCCTGGCGGCGCCTGGGTATTAAAAAGGATGACTGACGTCCTTTTCCCATTCTTTGGATATGATTCAGAACGGACGTAGACACACCAGCCCACCAGTGACCGCTGCACTCTTATTCAAGCTTGCTTCATTATCTGTTGGTTTCTACCTCCGCTGTGTCTCCGCTGTGTCTTATCACCTTCTGGGAAATGAGGGTGGATCTTGATCAAATCGAGTTCTACCATGGCCCAAGTCGCCCGCCGCTTTCTACCATTGCAAAAAGCGTGCCCCCCAACCACGCCCCAGCTCATGTGCCACGATACCTCCAGCAGTCTTTTCCCACTAGGTTCGGCTTCTGTCCAGGACCGTGTGAGGTACCCCTAGGACAGTCACCGCCACTGACCGGTACAACTCATGAGTGGAACATATTTGACTTCGAGATCAATCATAGACCCACTCAGATTGAAATGACGAAAGATGTCGGACCCTCAGTGACAACAGATATACCAGCTGCCTGTGACATTCTGTTGGATCGTGGAAGTTCCGCGCTGGCTTTCTTAGAGCCAGTGCCATCGACACACTCCGCGAGAACAATCCCGTGTACTGCAGGGCCAAATCACCTAGACCCTATTCCTCCTGATATGCGAGGAGATGATCTACCGGGTAAGCTGACACAACACATTGAAATTCGGCCATCATCCTCTCATTATCTGACTTTTTTTTCATTGTAGACACTGTTCCTGATACCCAAGAAATAGAGACTTCTCAACTATCGTGCACACCCTGTGTGACCGCACCCGTGTCTGCACCAGAACCTAGACCCGAACAAGCGAACTGCGTCTCTAGCAACCTGTCTGTGGTGGGTGATTTTCAGCAAGAATTAGCCAAGCAGAAGTTATCTACCATGGAGCCCTCAGACATTTCAGACAGTGGGGACTACGAAAATGATTCAGAGCCGAGTCAGACATCTAACTCAGGTGAAAATCCATGCTCAAGGGCAAACAAGGCTTCTGAGCGGGCTGAAGATCCCAGCACTATTGAAGACACGCCAGCCACATCTTGGCCGTCCTCCCCGCCGACGGCTCGCTCTACATTAAAATGTTCTCGAGCTCGAACGACACTAAGTTACAAACCCCCGGTGCGCTACCCGTCGATAGCTGTGGTTATACCGTCAACGTCCTGGAAACAAGGAGCCTCCAGGACAAGCACAAGGGCCGCTGCGGCAGTATGCAAGAAGCGACTCCGCTCAGGTCGAGGCACCGGCGACCACCAAGACGAGAACACCCCCTATGACACAGCACAGCCGTGTCAAAAGAGGAAGAAAAGGAGACCTTCAATTAGGCCACTTTCCGACCCTTCGAAATCTTCCGTTCCTATTTCATCTCATCGCTCTGGTGCTATCCAGCGCTTACATGGGAGTGCTATCCTCACGGTCGAGTCTAATACTGGTCTGAAACCGGCATATTTCTTTACTTTCGTACCCGACCCTAGCCCGATGCTGCCTCCAGCCCACACGGCGGTTATCCCCCCATTGAAACACACGTACACGTCGGACGAGAATGCGCTGCTCGTGCGGCTGAAGGAAAAAGAGGCAATGTCATGGTCTGAGATTACGACTCACTTCCCAGGTCGAAACATGTCATCCCTTCAAGTTCACTATTCAACCAAATTACGCCACAAGGCCGGCTCTCGGTCTGGAAGACCGAAGAAACGCCAATGAGAGAGGCTATGCTGTCGGGATATTCTTGGTTCGCGCCTGTCGACCTTGCGCTGTATACAACATCCTCCGTAGCCATCTGTTTCAATATAAGCATTAAAGCCAACTTAGTGTACTCTGTAATTCTTACCAGCTCAGCGGTTAGATAGGAGGATCGCGTTGGCGGGGTTAAAACGGACAGAGAGGAAAACCATACGCAAGTGGTGCGGTCGCGGGGCAACTGCGCCGCCTTTCTTGGCGATGAGTCACGCGTAGCCAGAACACCAGGGAGACATCCTATTGGCAACATGCGTCCAATCCGACTACAAACAGATTGTAGGCCAGAACACAAAATTCTCCACCCATCATAAACTGACCGTATATTTGGGTGTAGCTCAGTAGATGAAAGCTCCCAAAGGGCCTCCACTACGTCGATGAAAACGATTACGAGTTTAATGAATTTGTCTGTTTTAAGCCTTTGAGATAATTGAAGTTTATGGTTCTAAAACCCGCATTTTTGGTATAGGTAATATCGCAAGTATTCTCATGCAGTCATCAGTAACAATGGTTCGGTAAGTTTGATATACCAGGCCGGCACGGATGACTAATCATATATGGATCACGTGACAATACAAATAACGTCATGAACTCTTGGTTCCAAAATGTAATTATTCCTCCTATTCAGATGCATTCCCATTGGGGGCCTGAAAAAAATAATTTCTGAACACACAAGGCTAATCTCTCAGAATGCAGTCAGGAAGCAAGGGACCAGATCCCGAAGTAGGACCTCCCACGCCCTACCTGGAAGCGAAGGCGCTAACAGTATTCCCTTAGCTATTATCCGAAAGTGACAAACGTAACGTCCGCAAGTACGGAAAGCTGCCGCGTGGAGGCTTACTTGCCCAACAATCCAAGGTACTTAAAATAGGATCTATTACGATACGTACTAACTAATGACCGGAAGGAACGGATATACTTCGACTCCGGCGATTTCGCTCTTTCCGCCGCTGATCGCATGACCGATAACGGCGTTATCAAAACAGGCAGAGCGCATCCCCATCGGGATAGCATTTCGCACCCCTATGCCCCTATCCCAGCCGCTAGTAATGTTGATAAGGATGCCACCGAAGATTTGTATAGGAAGAGTGTGGATCCCGAAAAAAGTCCTCTCCTTCAGAAACGAAATATTGAGGATGAAGAACCCACAAATGAAGAGGAACATGACAATCCTATCTCTCTCGAAGGTTGAAACCAAATTGGCACATTGAAGTTGAAATAAGCAACATATCATTCAGCAGCACAACACGAGCAGCACAGCAGTCAAAAAGAGACAATACGACAGTTCCCCTATTGTGAGGTGAAACCAGGCTATGGAATACTTCTGATTTTACGATACACGTCCTTGAAACGGTGGGTTTAAGTATGTACTTTACGTAAGGAATATATGGCAGAGTTCTTAAAGAAGGCTGTACCGAAATATCCGGTAGGATGGGGGAGGCGAGATTAGTTATCCAAGGGGGGTGTAGTTAGTTACAGATACTAGTCATATGTTCTTACCCACTGCCCCACTTCAATTTGACCCGGCAACCAACCCATGTTTTTTTTTCT
>JAHAQQ010000276.1:0-11911 GCA_019190355.1 Penicillium palitans
TCTCTCTCTCCTACTAGCTTTGTTATTCTCGTTGGAATGCACTCTTTCTTTATTGATCGATCTGGCACGTAACAGTTAATATAGTATAAGAAAGCTTTCTTACGTCTAAAGCGGGATCTAGTTAATATACCGATTTTCCGATATTACGACCTAGCTCGGAGGACTAGAGTTAAGATAGACGTATTAGATAGAGTTCTCGGAATAGTACTTATCTAGTACTACAAATAAGATAATTTCTAGTATCTAGTAGTATTCTACTCGAAGACAATATAACTAGCTAAATTAAATTATAAAGTTCGGAATAAAGAACTTCTAGTAATTATCTACGTATTAAAAGAATAAAGACCTAAGCTTAAAAGACTATTATAAAAAGATTATTTTAAGATCCTTACTAATTACTAATTATTAGAATACTTTATAATAATCTAATAGATAAATTAGCGATAGATAAAATAGAGTAAATTTCTATTATAATTTTACTTTATAATTAAGTACCGGCTTAGAAAGAGAAATATTATTATAAACGCTTTATTAAGAAAGAAGACCTCTTATATAAATAAGAGTCGTAAGATTACGATATTACTAGGAGCTTATCTAGACGAAGGGGTATTTCTAGTTTACTTATCTTCTTTAATACTAAAAGAAACTATTAATAAAATAGTTAAGATTATTAAAAAAGTCTATAAGTCTAATTATTAGAGTCTAGAGCTAGATAAGTTCCGATAAATAGCTTAGAAAAAAGAGAGTTCTTAATAGATAATATAAGATAGATTACTCTTTTATAAAAGACGACTTAAAGTACCGAATAACGAAGATTTATATACTCGCCTACTTAATAAGATATATTAATAACCCTTAATAGCTTATCTAGGTATCGAGAAAATAAAGAAGCTAATCGCGCTAAGATACTATTAGCCCGGATAGATAACTAATATAAAGCGATATATCAATAATTGCTTAATCTATAAACATATAAAGGCTTAGAGAGATCGTATACCTAGATTATTATATCCTCTACTAATTCCTAAGAGGCCTTAGTAGTATCTCTTTATAGATTTTCGTTTATTTCTAAAGGATTATTATAGATATAACGTAGTATTTATAATTATAGATCGATTAAGTAAAAGACCGATATCGATTTTATATTAAAAAGAGACGAAGGCTAAACAGATAGCTTGTTTATTTATTAATTATATTATTTAAATTATAAGAATTCTAGAAATAATTATATCCGACTATAGAGGTTAGTTTATCTCTAAATTCTAGACTAAATTCTATAGGATCCTAAGGATCTAAAGAAAACTATTAACTATATACTACCTATAAACTAATAGATAGAGTAAGATTATAAATTAATATATAGTATAGAGATTACGTCTATATATTAAGTAGAATTAAAATAATTAGTCTAAGCTCCTATTAATAATTAACTTTATAGTATTAATCCTTCCTTAAGATATAATAAAGAGATCTCTATTTTTTATAGAACGAGGTTATAAGCTAGTAATAACGTTTAACTAGAAAGATCGAGGATTATTAATATCGATACTAAATAAGGAGGAGATAGTTTATATACTCTCTAATTTATAAGAGATTTAGATCTAAATAAAAAAATAGATCGCGAAATTATAGTAATTATAGATTTATTAAACGAATAAGTATCGTCGAGAAGAGGATTTTAGAGTTAGCGACTTAGTATTTATTATAATAAAGGATTAGCTTCTAGATCGACCTAGTAAGAAGCTTTCGTATCTAATAAGTAGACTATATAAGATTATTAAGAAGATAGGTTATTCCTATAAGATAGATCTATCGGAAGCGATTCGAGTATACCCTATCTTTTACTTAAGTAAGTTACAAAGGGTAGCTATAATAAAGCCCTTAGTAGGATAATATATAGATTTATCTCTACTAGTATAGATTAGAAAGATAGCCGAGTAAGAAGTTAAGAAGATCTTAGATACTAGAACGTATTACCGGAAGCTATAATACCGGGTATAGTAGTTAGGGTATAATCTTAATCTATAATAGTATCCTACTAGTAATATAAAGTATATACTAAAGAAGGTATAGGAATTTTATATATAATGTCCTATAAAACCCGGCCCTCCTATATACCTATAGGAGTAGCTTAATACCGATAAAGAAGATCGAGTCCTTAAGGACCACGTTAATAACGAGAAGCTAGTATTTAAGGACTGAATATAGTTTTAGTCGGGGGTTATATAACGATTAAGACTGAGCTGTACTATCCTTTCTGCTAGTACTAGCCGCCTATAGGATTTTCTGCTATGAGTCTCCGACTTATAGATGTTTGCATGGTTTGTGTGAGGAGATAGGACCTAGACCCACAAAGGTCCTGCCAGGCAGGTTTCCTCTCTTCTTCTTCCTTTTACTCCCTGTACTTAGTATTCTCGTTGAAATGCACTCTTTTGTTTAAAGAACTGGCTGGTAACAACCCTTACTAAAGAGTAAGTAAATACTACCCTTAAAAACTGTTGAACATGCAGGCTGGCATGGATGTTTGACAGACTGAGCAGTCTTCAGATGATGTTTGGTGCTAAGGGTATTTTAAACCCTTCACTTAGTTAGTTCTTACAAATAACAACTCTTCTTCTTCATCTATCTCCCACACTGTAGTGCTCCCACTACAACAAAAACGAAGTATTTAGCTTCCTAACGATAAAGGCTACAGTTAAAACTAACGCTATTATATTAACTAAAACTATAATTCTTAATAATTATATACCTAATACTATACCTATAGAAGACAGATAGGTAGTAGATATAGGTATATAAACATATATATATATAATAATCAGAGCTTATTTAGTACCTTCGAAAGTATATAAAGTAATATTAAAGTAGGAGATATAGAGACTAAGGTAGCCGGTATAGGTACTATAGTTATCTATAGAGTTAACCCTACTACTAGAAAAGCAGTAAAAATTGATCTATTTTAAACTAGGTACTCGCCTAAATTCTATAGTAATCTGATATCTTATAGATTAATAATAAAGGGGGGACTATTAATAAATATTAGATCTAACTATATTAAGACAATTAATAACTATCGCTAGATCTAACGTATTTCACCACCGAACCGGCCACACCACCGAGCCGGCCACCCACCCTAACTTAATAAATTTAAATGCATTTATCCCGACCATAACGCCATTAAATTAAATCAACTAACTAAGTGGTCTATCTGGACATGTTTCTCTTCTATGCCCTGGCAATCTGCATATGCCACACCCCCGGGGGGGCCGCGTACGTGGTTGAATAGCTGATTCTCTAGGTATGCCGGGGCCGGGGGGAGGTGCTTCAGTTGCTTCCTATTGCTGTATAATTAATATAGAGGCTTCTTGAACTGAAAGGCCTTCTTCGGCAGGTATCTGCCTCCGGGATCTAGTACGCTTTTGCTTCTGCTTCTTATTAGCGGCGCGTAATTCCTTGATTTCTTACGCTTATAGAATATGACTTTATATCTAGAGTTAGAAGCCTTTTATAAGCTAGTTTAATATACGATCTAATAGGCTAGGCGGACTTCGAGATCTTATACGAAGTAGAGCTTTAATTAACGAAGTCTATCGACGTAGATCTTTCTCTATAAATAAGGGTTTTAGGGTAAAATTCCGGCTTAAATTATTACCCCGGCTAGCTAGAGGGGTTAAGATTCGAAGCCGAATATTAAGCTTTAAAATCACTCGGTCGGGTCTAAATAGGACTAAACTAGTAGCTAAGAAGCTATTTTTAATCGTCTCTGATTTAAAAGCTTTAATTCGAGTAAGAGGGTATACTTTAAGGAAGTTAAGTTTATTAATATAGTTAATCCTATTCTATATCTTAGTTTTAACTATCCGACCGTATAATCGTTTTAATACTATAAAATAACCTATATCTAGAGATTATAAAAGATAAGATAAATACGCTAATATATAAATTAGTATTACCTTATTTTGCTCGTAAATTATATTAAATTTAGGCGTTAAATAACTACTATAACTATTAAGAATTAAAAGCCGGTATATCTCTTTAATACGTAAAGTAGTACTAAGAATAAAGAGCTTCTTAAGCTACCGAAGGCCTATTTTATCTAAAGTCTAGTTATTAGGACTAACTTCGAAGCGCTAGTTCTTTAGAAGACTATTAAACTATAATTTAATAAAGACTTTATCTTTAAAAATTATATATAAAGAAAGGGCCTATCTAGAAGCATTCGTATATTTAACTACTATTACCTATTTATAATTTCTAGATTATAAAATAGACCTCCGACTATAATATTTACTCCGTATAATAATCTTTATAGTTATAGTTAATCTTATCGCGAAACTAGTCTTATTAAAGTTATAGATATTATTAGGGTCGATTCTAAATTAAAGGATTATCTTTTAAACTAAATTAAACTACTTCTTAATAATTTTAGGGTCTTTATATTTCGTACGCTTATAGTTATACCGTTTCGAGAATCGGGAGGAGAGGAGAGGACGTTATTTAACGAATTTTATAACCTAATTTTCGCCGACTAAAAGAACCGGGATAGTTCTACGCTTTTAAAGAAGAAGATCGGCTATTTCTCGAACTATAGAAGGCCGGGGGGCTAATCTATATAGATCTATAGAGAGAATCCATTTTTAAAGCGATTCCTCTTCAATTTCAGTCAATTTAGACGAATTAGCGCGAGAATTCGCGCGTTATTCGTAGCCACGTAGTCGATCTTAAAGTGTTAAACGTAGTATGTTAAATCGGCGGGCTGCTTTACGAATTAAAGAGATTTCTTGATTCTTAAAAGCCTATATAGCTAGTAAAAGCCTACCCTCTTGCTTAGTTAAATCTTTAGAGCGTTGAGAGCGAATTGGTGGCATAGTAGGTGGTTGAATGTAAAGGGGTTTATTAATTGACGCGTTTTGAAGTGGGGTGGCCGGCTCGGTGGTGTGGCCCGTTCGGTGGTGAAATACGTTATAAGATCTACTATAACTAAAAGCTCTCCTAGCTTATATAGGCTAAAGGATTTATACCCCTATAATAGGTAAGAGAGCCTAAAATAACATTTACTACTAAGAAATCAATCTAAGAGCTAAAGTTAAAAGCTTTAATCAATATCTAGTACCGCTACTTAAGATATATAGATAAGAAGCGAATTATTAAACTAGTAGAGATAACTAAAGGTATTACTATTAAAAGTAACCTAAATAAAGAAATATAGGTATATAAAGCTTATTAATTAGTAGATATATTAAGATAAATCTCTCGCCGAAAAATAGGTAAAGTATATAGTATATTAAGAAGAGTTTACTTCGACCTAGTATAAAACTAACCTACCTATAATTCGTATATATAGATAACGTATTTTTACCTCGATAAAATAAAGTACTACTTTATATTTATATATATTAAAAAGAACGAGTATTAAATAGTAGTTCGTAAATTCTTAATACTAATTAGAAACTAGTTAAAAATTAAGATTAAAGTATTTTATTATAATAATAAAAAAAGTACTAGAAATAAAGTCGAATCTATAATTAAAGATAAAGGGTATACTATTAAATATATACCCCCCGGCCTACTAGAAATAAATAGTCCTATAAAGAGATTAGGAGGTATAATAGTTAAGAATAGTAGAGTACTATTAAATAATACGAATCTACCCTATAATCTATAGCCGGAAACTATATATATATATATATCTATATAGGGGATTGATAGAGGGACCCCCCCCCCTGCCTGAAAAATAAGGTACACCTTCCTAATTGGGTACCGCTTTTGCTTCGACACTGCTCCAGTCTACCGCGCTCCACACCGCCTTCCAATTTTATACACCGCCTTCGTGACAAAGTCTCCATACAATTGTAGTGACATAGCAGGTACCTGCAATTTGTATGAAAACCCCTAACAAAATTAAGTTACTTTTGTTATATAGTACTCTGTATATATATTAACCTACCTTCTTCTACCCCATTTTCGACCTTTATTTTTATCTAAATCCCTCTAATTTCATCCATTTTCATTGTTAATATAGCCTCCCTAGGCCTTAAATACCTACGTTTCTCCGATTCCGAGCCGGAGATTATCCCCGAGTCTCTACCTACCGAGCTAATCACCGAGCTAATTATAGAGATATTTATATTCCCGCTTCTCCCGCTACCCTAGCAATTTCCTATATCCGAGGAAGGGATCGAGGCTATAAATAGCTTTACGCGCCCGTATAGCTATATAGTAATAACTCGCCGCTTAAAATTCTTAAAGAAGGGAGTTAAGAAGATAATTCGGCTAATTTATAACCGTAGCTATAAGCTACTATCGAATCCTCTACTATTAAAGAAACGGAAGATAAGTACCTATATATAGAAGTATCTCTTTAAAATAGCGCTTCGCCTAGACCTATAGACTAATCTTTAGTATCTTATACTTAAAGATCCTATATATAATTACCCCTACTCGCCGGTATTAACCTATTCTAGTTAGCGGGCTCTTGAGCTAAATAAGAAAAAGGAAGAGATTAATAACGCGGTCTAGTAAGGCTATATAATATATTAAATTATAACTAAGCTTTATAAAGCTAATCCTAATACTATCTTTATTCCCCGGGATATCTATAATACTTATTAGAAGCTAAACTAGGAATTCCTAACTAGCTATATCCCTCTTTAGGCGTTATTAATAGAACTCCTTAAAGATAGTAGCTAGATTTTTAAATACGAGCTAGATAACGAGTCTTATATATCTAGCTTATTTTATATATATAAAATAAGTATTATAATACTTTAAATAAATCCCTAGATAATCTTTATAGATTATATATATAAGACTAACTATTATAGTCTTCTATTACTTAATATTATCGGTTTTACTACTACTAGAATAACGTTCTATATTAGCTTTACCTTTATATAAGATAAAAAGGATAATATATATAAGATAAGTATATACCTAATCTATAATCTTAATATATCTAAAACTAATACCTTATTAGTTACTAGATAATACTTACCTATCTTACTAAAGCTTATAAATCTCTCTATCTTATACCCCTATATATAATCCTTACTAATAAAGAGAGAGCTTTAATAAATGCAATTAAGACTATTTTCCCGGAGATAAAGAATATAATTTATATTTAGTATATTAATATAAATATCTTAAAGAAAGCCCGTCCCTTTCTCGCTAATTAAGTTATAAAAGCCCGTCGAGACCGCTGAGTAGCCCTTAGAGAGGACCCCTATCGACGTCTTATTACTGCTAAAGCCTAGGAAGACCGTAAAAAAGCCGAGGAGGGATAGAAAAAGATACTTCGAAGATAGAACCGTATTATATACGTAACTATAATAGAGGAAAAGGACCGTTAATAGAGTAATTTTAAAGAGCGATACGCTGACCCCCTCTTTACCCTATGTGAGCTCTTTAGCAGATAATATATTATAGCCTAGTAATAGTGTCAGGAAGTCATGTCACGTGACCTGGTCTCCCAGTACATTAGTCTCACAAACAGATAGTTCCTTTCTCTCTTCTTAGCGCAATATGACATTTTCCAGTGCACTCTAATGTTCTTAGTAGTCTCACTGATTAATCTGTCTAACAGGTTATGAGCTCCTAGCTGTCGAAGCCTCTGCATTACTATAAGCTTCGCGCCTATCTTTCCTCCAATCTAGTGCTTTTTTGCGTAGCACCGCCCTATAGTAGAGATATAATCAGAGTTTTTATTCGTCGAAAATCTATCGATAATATTAGTACTCTATGTCCCGGTATATTATACGACCTTATTAGCTATCTAATCTCTATAATTAACTACTATCTATAGAAAATCTATCTATAGAGACACCTTATTATATTATTCTACTAGTTGACCTTTTTTATTAATTATTAGTAACTCTACCTTCTTAACTATCTTTTATCTAAACGGATCGATCGTCGAATCTACTTTATTATCCCTACTTTAGCCTATTATCCGAATAATACCTAATTAAGTATATATTTTTAAGATATTATTATTATTAGGCTCGCCTATATAGTAGTCTACTTCGGCTCCGGCTATTAGCCTAATACCGGCTCCTCCTTCTATTTAAATAATTCCCTTATTTCTTCCGGTCGAATCTATCTTCGAGTATAATTACGACTATTATTATAAGAGAGATATTAGTTATCTTATTCTAAAGCTTAAAAGAGAGTCTAATTAGACTACTTAGGAATACCGTCTCTATATAATATTAAGCGACTATAATAAAGTATATATTAAGATACTTTAGAATAATAATACTAAGCCTTCTCGCCTTAATTATAATAGTATATCGGAAGATATTATCCGGTAAGTAGCACTTTTAAAGATAAATAGTAATATAACTTATATTATAGATACTATTCTATAAGAAGTATCTAAAGAGCGCTATAATAAGAATACCTAGCTTTATATTAAATAGAAGAAGGAACTTAAGAAGTAGAAGAATTATAATATTCGTATATTTAATCTTCTTTATAGTACTCTCGATATAATTCCTACTTTACTAGTTAATAAATTAACGTCTATTAGAGATACTTATAAAATACTTTATACTAAGTATAGAACTTCTTTATAGTAATCTATATTTAAGAGGTTTAAAGGACTTATTAACTTATAATATAAAGAAAATAATCTATAAAACTTCGTTTAGAAGTTTAAGGATATAATTTATAAAATTAATATAAATAGTATATATTATAATATATATATTACCCTATTTCTCTTTATTTACTATATTTAGGGTAATCTATAATATAATAGTTTCCTTTAGAGACTAAAGCCGAATCTTTAAGATCCTAATTTTATAACTAAAGTCTATTATAAGTTCGCTCTAATAAAGGGTCTAATAAAATTCGCTTCGGCTAATAATCCTTCCTCTATAAATATAACTTCGACGTTATTATCTTTTAATAAGAATAATTCTTCTTCCTCTTTAAATAATAAGAAGAAGGACGATAAAAAGAAAGATAATAAAAACCCTAAAGAAGATAAGAAGAAGTAGAATAAGAAGTCTTTAAAATATAAGAATAATATTATCTTTTATAAGTTTTATAATTCTATAGGAAATTATTTCTCTAAGAATTATATATTAAAGAATACTATATTATTATTAAATACGACTTTTTAGTAACCTTAAGTCTAACCCCCTTAATAATAAGCGTTCTAGTAGTAAGGTTTTTAGTAAGTAAATATATTATAACCTAGTTAAATTATCGGTTAAGTAGATATATAAGAACGGATTATCTCTATTTAATAGTAGTAATAATATACTTTAAATATAATATTTACTCCTATATTCTATCCTTTTACTCCTTAGTAAAAACTACTATCTAGCGATCTAATTACTAAATATAATACGTTATTTATAAATACTCTATTTTAGGAGTATTATATTATATTAGAGGAAGCAATTTCTATCTTAAAGGGAGTACTTACTATATTAAAGGAAGCTATTCTCGCTTCCGATAACGATATTTTTAGGTAGATAGTTAATTCCGGTACTAATACTTATATAACTCTATATAAATTAGTCTTTATTAATTTCCGTTTATATATTTTACCTATATCGACTACTATAAGAGATATCTTCTATATAAAGGGCTATAATAACGTTATTCTTTAAATAATAAGCTAAGACTCGGTAGATTATATTAGCTCTTCAATACTATATAAGGTATAGCTTACTCCGGATCTTAAAGCTAGCCTAATCTCTATATTAGCGCTTAATAAAGAAGATATTAGGACCTAGATTAAAAATAGAGCTATAACCTTTAAGATTTATAATTAATAATTATTTTAAGAAACGATAGTTAGTTTTACTATATATAAAGGGGAGTATTACTAGATTACCTACTCTAGCGTTAATAAGATCGACTCTATACTAGATAATACCCGGCTTTATATACTTCTTTCTAGCTCTCTTAATTCTATCTTTATAACGAAATATAATTCTCTTTAACTAATTTTAGTTAATTTAGCTTATTATCGAGCCTACTATACTAGTAAAAATTGTATTTAAAAGATAGAGATTTATATAGATAGCGTTAAATTAAAGAAAGATACTAGAGTAACTTTTCCGTATACTTTTTATATTAAGAGAAAGAGATATATTTTACTATTTAGTAAATAGAGATTAATTTGTTTAAAGCTAAAAGAGTTTATCTATCTTAATATCTAGGGGCTAATTTTAATTATCTCTTATAGTAGAGAGCGCTATTTTATTACTTTTACTAATAACGCTATACGCTTTATATAGCTTTTTCTAATTAAATCTCGCTCTTAAGTTATAGAGACGTTTATATAGCTTAAAAATCACTTACGTACTTAGTTCGGATACTTAGTAAAACGAGTATATAGAGATAATATATCTAAATATAAACCCCTTAATACCTATCTTATTATTAAAGGAATCGTTTAGGATCCGACTCCTCTATATACGAAAGAACTAAATAGTATTACCGAGATTAAGAACCGTTACTTAGTTAAGCCTTTGGTTACTATTATAACTAAGTACTAGCTTCCGAAATACCTTTAGGGTTACTTACTTAGTAGAATTAATTATACTATAAACTATCTCTACGCTTCCCGAATCGATAAGACGCTATATAAAGTATTATATAGTAAGAAACCTAATCTATTAAATCTTCGTACGCTCGGCTATTAATACTAGTTTCTAATTCCTAAGGAAAAGCGGGCTATAAAGCTTAATTCCTATATAGAAGAAGCTAGATTAATTATTTATAATAAAAATAATAATTATATTCTTTATAACGTATATATAAAGAAGATCGAGCGTTCTCGTAATATAATCTTTAATAAAGATCTATCTCCTATATTACTTCCTAGCCTAGATTATAATCTTAATCTCTTGTCTTAAGGATAAGGATAAGTACCTAATAGATCTTATTTCTCTCTAGATCGTTATATACCGATCGATTTTCTTAATAATAACGATAATAAGCTAATTTAAAGCTTTAAGGATAGTAAGTATATTCGCCCGTTATTATCTTTACTATTTAAATTTAATATACCTCTATAATCTTTAGTTAAAAATAATAATAATAAAGAATTCTTCTATCCGCCGAATCCTTCTCTTTATTATTCTTATCCGTTAGTTATCGAGACGATTACTCCGTTAATTCCTCTAATAAATATTCCGTCCGATAATTACCTTCCTAATCTAACTATATTTAATCTTAATAATAAAGAAATTATCGAAAATAATAATATAATAGTAAATAGCTTTAGTAGGTATATAGAGGTATAATAAGAGGATAGTAGTCCCTATTTAGATAAGGGTAGGATATCTAGTCTTATAGACTAATAGTCTACTTCCTAAGAGACTATTTATATAAATTTTTCTTACCTAGATCCTATTCCTAATAATACTCCTAATTTAGATTATAAGCTATCCTACTTAGCGGATTATAATATTTCTATTCCGAGCTTACTATAATAATCGATAAGAACTAAGAAACTAAACTAAGTATATATTAATAGTCTTATAAGTAAGTTATTCTTTAATAGTAATATCTTATAGTTTCTAGCTAAATCTCCTAATATATTTATTAGTCTCTTTATAGTAGCTACTTTTAAAAAGGAATAGTATATACTATTAAAATTAACTACTAATAATATTAGTTTCGAGCTAAATAAGTAGTTATAAGCGATAAATTATATAGAAAAAGATAAATAGCTAGCTACGGCTTATAAAGAGCTCGCTAAGTAAATTAAGAATAGTACTTAGCGTTAAATTCTATAAGCTAAAGTAACTAAGGATCGTCGTCCTCTTACCCTTTAATAGGTTTTTAAGATTAAATACGACGGTATATATAAGGCTAGGCTTATTATAAGAGGTTTTCGTTAAATTAAGGACCTAGACTTTTACGAAGTATACGCTATTATCGCGAAGCC
>JAHAQQ010000277.1:0-11903 GCA_019190355.1 Penicillium palitans
CAAGCAATAAGATCTATACCTCTCCAAGAACCGGTGGAACCGGAATACCCAGAGGACGGCGATGACAAAGATCGAAGAATATGGAGAGATAGGATGGATGTGTATAAAATGAAGTACACAAAATGGGAGAAACAAGCGAAAGGACTAAGTAATGTCAACGAGTATATCCTTACCTACCTCGACCCAATGCACCATCTTGCCTTGATCACATATCGTACTCCGTATGATAGGCTTGTGTATCTAAAGGCTCGCTTTGCACGTTCAACGGCGTACGAAGAAGAGATTCGTATGAATTGGAAGGTTTTTGCTATGCAGAAGCCGACAGGAGACATTGAACAATGGCTTCAAAAGTGGAATTCACTAAGAGAGCAAGCAATTAGCCTCGGTATCGACGACAGTGATGCCAATCGAGACTTCTTGCATGCAGTGAAGGAAGTACTGCCAATCTGGTGGCAAGGAAAATACCAAGAAATTGTTATGGACAAGAAGGAATACGATACTCGAGATCTTCTTGAATCATTCCGTGCAATGAATCGGGAGATAGGCGTTAAAACTGTGACCTCAACCAGTGCCCCGAAAAGTGCTTTTTCAACCTGGCAAGGTCATCAAGAAGCTAAGCCGGAAGCCGATCAACAGAAGCTTCCATTTGAACAAAGGAAGTGCCCTTGTGGTAACCCTCATCCTCGCCACACTGTCAAAACCTGCTGGATTCTAAACGAAGCAATTCGTCCAGAAGGAAAGGTAATTGACAAGAAAAGAGAGGAGAAAGCGAAGAACAAGCTCGCTAAGGATCTAGCCTGGAAGCAATGGGTTGACAAGACAATAAATGAAGCTAAACCGAAGCTTCAAGAGACTGACAACCAAGTCAGTTTTATCACTACCTACCAGAGCAAGGCGCCGATGCAAACAAGCAAGCATGCTCTATCTGCTAACGCCGGCGAGGTGTCTCTTCGACGCCGATGGGTTCTCGACACTGCGTCAAGTGCTCACGTATGCAACGATAAAGCTTTATTCGTTGATTTTACGCCTGAAGTTATGAATTTGACAACTGGTGATAGTAGCACTAAGGTGCTAGGGAAAGGCACAGTAAGGCTGATTGGCAAGCACCCACAGAAGGGAAGGATGGAGATCACATTGAGCGATGCTCTATACTCGCCTAGCTTCCATACCAATCTAGTATCTTATGCTTCTTTGCAGAAGAAGGGCGGCACTTGGTGCCAGCGCACAAACTGCATTATTGACCCTAAAGATAGGCCTGTCGTCAGTGTACACCTATGGGATCAATTTAATCTCTGGCTATTTGATGAGCCAGAAGAGGAGGTATCGCAGCAAGCATTTGCTACCCAAAGAGCTTCTGTAAAGGTGCAGGAATCGAAGGCCTCTGCCGAGATCTGGCATCGCCGTCTTGCGCACGTCAACTCTGCTGTTTTAGCGAAAGCTGCTACTATGGTAGATGGAGTTGTCCTCCAGGAAACGAAGCAGGCAGATGAAGCAGGAGAAAGAGAAGCTTCACTATGCCAAACATGTCATCTCTCGAGAGCGCCAAGGCAGATCTCTCGCCGGCCAGTAGGCCGCGCTTTTGGACGGTTTGGAAGGATCCATTTTGATCTCATACAGCTTCCTCCTGCGTACAATAGGCATAGATGGATCTCTCATTTTTATATAGAGGGAGTGAGATTTCATTGGATTATGACCCATGAGCTGAAGCCTGAATGTCAATTGGCTATCAATCAGTTTGTACAGCTCGCGAGAAATCAGTGGAAGTTGCCAATCAAGGCTTTTCACTACGATAACGAGCTATCTGCAGGCAAAAAGTCGGAGTACAGCTTGACAAGTGATGGAATCCTTATATACCACACTCCGCCAGATCATCCTGAGATGAACGGATATGCAGAGAGATCCGGTGGCATGATCATTATGCGTATGCGGATGCTCTGTCAAGAAGGCAAGCTTCCAAAGGCTTTGTGGCCAGAATTTGCAAGCGCTGCAGTGTGGTTATTGAATCGCACCCCTACATTGATCACTGCCGAGAACAAGTGGTTAATACCCTGGGAAGAAGTAAGGAAAGAGTTCCTTCAGGGGGTGGCGATGCCGCCAAGGATCAATCTAGCAAAGGTTAGATTGTATGGAAGCTTGGCCTACTGCCGCATTAACCACCAAGTAAGATCTGACAAGATGAATCCACGGGCCGAGATAGGTTTCTTGGTAGGATACGTGGCGTCCAATATCTATAAGATCTGGTTTCCGCATAAAGGCAAAGTGAGGCATATCAGAGATGCTGTCATTGACGAGACACGCAAGTACTCGGCAGATTACGAAAGGCTCCAACCGATTCCAATGCCATTGGTAAAGGAGCCAGAGGAGATCACTATGGAAGAAGTTACCCAAGTGATCAATCATGAGATCACTAGCCAAGGAGAGACTAGTATGCCAGAAAGTGAGCATCAAAACCAACAAGATGAAGCTGTCGAGGCTCCACAAGATGCTTCACAAGATGCTTCGCAAGACGCTCCACAAAATGCTCAGCTAAGTGAGGTTAACTACCGAGAGATCACCCCACTTCAGGGGGTGAGTGAGCAGGCATTAATGCCTAGTCCAATGAGTCTACCGCCTGAATTTCTGACCTCGGTCAGAAAGGAAGCCGATAAGCCTATATCTCTGACCTCGGTCAGAAAAGGAGCCGAAGCCGGTGAGATCCAGAAAGATCAACATCTATCACCATTAACTCCACCAAATGAGGAAACTGGCCTACCCCAAGGGGTGGAAAGTGGCCCTGATCAGGGGGTGGATATGCATGGTCAAGATGACCAATTGCTAGCTAGGGATCAGGCCCAGCAGCATGAAGAAGAAGTGATTCCTGCCGTAGAAGACGAGCTAGAAAGACAGCTCCAGGCAGAACTATCAGCTCCAAGCAGAGAGATCACTAGCAACATAGATGCCAGCAATATACTAAGTGGACGTCGAATACGCAGAGCAAAGCAAGATGACGACTTTGCATATGCAACCACTATAGTACAGGGTATTGACGAAGAACCACCTGCTCTACTGCATGCATTTGCAGCTGGTCTTTATGCAGAAAAGCCAGATTGTCGACGCCATAGAGATGATCTCCCACCACCACCAAAGCACTGGAAAGACGTCATGAATCATCCTTTCCAGCAAGGCTTTCTCGCAGCAATGAAGAAAGAGATCCACTCTCTGTTTGAGAAAGAGACGGTCGAGGTTACGGAGAAGCCACGGGACAGTGGAATACAGATCCTCCCTTTACTATGGGTATTCACATACAAATTTGACCAGGACGGTTTTCTGGTGAAGTTCAAAGCCCGCATTTGTGTCCGCGGAGACCTCGAGACAATCACTCACGAAGAGAAGAGAGCTGCTACATTAGCAGCAAGGACGGCGAGAATGATCTTTGCATTGGTAGCAGCTTTTGACCTGGATCTCCGCCAGCGAGATGCAGTCACTGCATTCCTAAACAGCAAGCTGGAGCAAGAGACGTATACGCATATGCCAGAAGGATTTCAGATACAAGGCAAATGTTGGAGGCTTCGTCGAGCACTCTACGGCTTACGAATCTCACCACGACTATGGCAGCAAGAAGCGTCTAAAGTGCTCCAGAAGCTTGGTTTATACCAAGCACCAGAAGATCCATGTGTTTTTATTGGAGAAGGAATACTTGTTTTCTTCTATGTGGATGATATCTTGATTGCTAGCCACCCAGATACTCTGACGAAGGCAAAGGCGATGCAATTGGAGAAGGATCTTGAAGCTCACTGGGAGCTTACTGATCATGGAGAAGCGGCATGGTTCTTGAATATTAGGATCATTCGTGACCGGCGGCAGAAGAAGCTCTGGCTTTGCCAAGATAGCTATGTGACAAGCATTGCCAACCGGTACAATTTGACAGATCGTCCACCAGTGTACCACCCCACTGCCAGTCGACGATTTGACGCCTTATGAAGGCACGGCTACGCCGCAGGAGATCTTACTTTACCAGAAGAAAGTAGGCTCTGCTGGCTATGCTACCACGATTACTAGGCCGGATGTAGCAAAGGCAACTGCAAGACTAGCGCAGTTCCTTACCAATCCCGGGCCTAAGCACCACCAAGCGGTTGATCGAGTGATCACCTACCTCTATTCCACCCGGAATCTTGCCATAGAGTACAGTGCTGATGCAGCAAGCACTGCGGATTCGATCCAGTTTGCAAGTGACGCTTCGTATGGAGATCACTCAGATCGCAAAAGCTCCGCAGGTTATATTTGCCAGGCATATGGTGGCCCAATTGACTGGAAGGCCACCAAGCAGCCTACTGTGACAACCTCTACCACTGAAGCTGAATTGCTAGGCCTGTCGGAAGCAGGGAAGCAACTTCAATGGTGGCGTCGACTACTAAAAAGCCTCGGTTTTGAACCCTCTCACAATATGACGATCGACTGTGACAACGAGAGAACGATTGGCTTACTTACTAGCGAGGACACTGCCTTCGAAACGAAGCTTCGGCACGTCGATATTCATCATCATTGGCTTCGGCAGGAGGTTAGAGAAGGACGCATAAGGGTACGATGGGTGCCGACGGCGAGCATGGTTGCAGATGGACTCACAAAGATGCTCTCTCGGCAGAAGCATGAGAGCTTCCTAAGAATGCTTAGAATGGTGGATATAGGCTATTTAATGGCCTAGTCAAAGAGATCAATATGCCGATCTACCAAATCCAGCAATCCCATACTGGGATAGCTGAGGGGGTGTGTCGGAATATGACGACCGGCATACCGGAGGATTTATTAATCCTCCATGTTTTGTAATTAATGTTATGTAATCATGGCTCCATATAAATTGTACGAAGAGCCGATACAGAAATACAGAGAGTTGAATACCATTGATTGGACCCCTACATTTACGATACGGCCCACGCCGACATGATATGCAAATAAAACGAACATAGTGGGACCAATAATATAGGCCTCAACAACTTGAGGTTCCAGGAGTTGATGAAGTTATCCACAGGAGCATGACTTTGGTTCCCCGAGGTGAAAGTACTAGACCCCAGAATCTACGTCGGAATTCCTGGGGGTTACGTGGCTCCCAGAAGCTGCTTTCTTGCCCCCAGAAACCGCAGTAAAGCCCCTGGGAGCAAGAGAGCCCCTAGGGCCAAGATGTGCATCCCCAGGGCTGATAGAGCTGTCAACAGGGGCGTGACTGATTTTGTGAGGGTGGGAATGGAGAGTCTACAAGTTACGTACGATTTCCTGGGCCTATGTGATTCCTGAGCAGCTCACATTATTCTCTGGTCGGCTTTTGAAATCTTGACGGCCACCAAGGTTGATTCCACCAAGGGTGATGGATATTTACGCAGAGCAGGTCGTCAACCATCACCTGCTTGCTACATCAAGCCACCCAGCATACTGCTTCGATATTGGCCACAATTGGTTGGCTAGTCAGGTCAAGCGATGAAAATGCTTTGGTTTCAATCAAGAAATTCAATTGGTAAATTATCTCACCAACTATGCAGTAGAGTCCATACCTTGCCGTTTTCATTGCACCTCTCTAATGGGTTTGGACTCCACCTTCCTCATTTGTTGTAATCATCATCAATTTCTGTGACTGCTCTTTTTTTTCGTAAATCCGGTTGACTCGTTCCTCAAACTCCTACTTTAGGAGGTCGTTGGAACCCCTCTTTGCCTGTTCATAGCTCCGTGTGCACACTCTGCTAATGCCCGCATAAGGCGCATACGGCAAAAGGCACGAGAGACATAATGACCGCTAAAACTCCGAAAGCCGCCTGGCCAACGGCTCCATAATACATAGTCTTGTAGTATGGAAAACGTCCCTCAATGTCAAATAACTCAAATGATGTCTGAAAGCCATGGACATTACTGGCAACATAACCCCCCAAGGATAGAACGATAAAGCCGACGACAAGTTGAGTGCAGACGTAGTAAAGTCGATACCTGCGATCTTCTCGCAGGCATCTTGGGTGGATCGCAAGGACGATCCTGAAGATGGAAAACAGGGCTGAGATGAGGGCCACAATCACCATGCCCACGACGACGTTGTCCATGAGGTTTTGGAATGTGATGTCCAAGATAGAGTCGCTTGAGGTGGTGAGGTCGGATTTTGCGCGGTCTCGTAGGATGACCGCAAAGCGTACAGTGGCCGAACTGAGACCGGCAAGAGCCAGCCAGGTGACGGAAAGGAAAAGGAAGGCAAGACGCATTCGAATTGTGGCTGCGGAAGTATCCAGAGGCATTGTGTCCGCAAGAAATGATTTTTCCGACGGCAGGAAGATGAGGCGGGTCTCGTTGAAGAAAAGCAGAATGATGAAGCAGGTCAACCTCCGGGCACCGTGAATTTATGTGCTATGGTCTCTTCACATAAATGCTGCCTTAACAATGGCCCAGCTGATAGTGAGCCGTGCTAGGTGCCTTTGTCATGCTTTGTTGCCTCAGTGGTAATCCTTATAGGCATTCTCTCGGTAAGAATGTTTCAGGTAGAAGCACTATCTGTATCCTTTAGATCGACGGACACGAAGACCGTCGCGGATCCTTGGTATCCAGGCAGCTCTTGAAATTACCCCGTGTATTCCTAGGATCTACTGTCCTGTGAAACAGAGCCAGTATATTATCATCATCTCCAAAGTGATGCATTGTGCATAATATAAATTGAGGCAACAAATCAACATCCGCAGTGCTCCCGGGAGCCGGCATTGATATTGGTAATCCGCGAAAACTGGATAGTGGATATATCTTTCATGGTGGATATCAAACATTTAGAAGCTCATGATTGTCCCATGGTTGATGATACTATGCCCTTATTTTGCTCTAATAACTTGCTAGTACAGCACCATTACCAGCAAAACCAAGAAAATTATCATGGATTATAAGCTGCCACAGGCATCAAAGAGGTCCAATACCCCAGACACGGAAGAACACAATGGACTTACATGGCAAACTGGTATCATTACTCTAGAACCCCTTTTCGATGAATCCATCGGCTGACTATCTATCGCATGGAGGCAATGAATCAACTGAAAGCTTCCGTCAGGTCGTTCGTCCGTTTATCCACGAAAATCGCGGCGACTCAAGCCAGGTTCTACAGCCGTCTGTTGACCAGTCCGCTGGCTCTGTAGCTACAGAGGTAGCTACTTCTGTTGGCAGCTCGAGGATCTATATGATGTCTCCAAGCGCGATAAAGTCTGAAAATCAAGACCTAGCTCTACTGGACGCGAGAAGAAGAGTAGCCGACTCCTCAAACCTCCCACGAAAGCAACATCGACACTCATCCTCCGCATCTCAAATACAAGGCCGCTCACAACTGGCGGCCCAAGATATGTATCGAAAGAGACCCCTTTCCCTTACAACAACTAGTAGGAAATTAATTAGCGATACAATCCAATACCTACAAACGCTATCCGACCGAATCTTGATCGCCGACACCATCTCCTCCACGGAGTGGGTCACGATGCATCTCGCCACGCAATTGCTACAAAGCAGGTACGAAGACATCCTTGCGAGGGAAGAGATGGAAACAAGCGATGTGTCCGAGTTTAATTTGCCACCGGCACAGCCAGAAGAGAGGTGCCGGAAGTGTGCTGCCGCGGATGAGGAGCGGCTGTATGACTGAGGGCTGTTCCTTTTCATTAGTTTGATGGCATATTTTGATAGAATAGCTGGTTTTAAAAATGAGGGAGCAAATATATGAGCCTAAATGCCACCATATTAACTAAGGTGAACCAATAAGGCATCATTGTAGACTATAATAGACTCTAGTATTGGTAAGACAAGAAAACCTAGAGCGTCGAGACCCAAACCAGCCGTGCCGGTATTCGTCGGACGATGGTGAGAGATCGACTCAAAGTGCTGAAAGGCGAGATTTCAAGTCAAAGGCATGCCAAACTATAAGAAAGTCTCCCGAATCCTTCCCATTTATCTAGCCAAGATGGTGGTTGCATTCATCAAGTAGACGCTGGTCACTTACAGGTCGCGAGTGATCATAGTGCCTATGTATCTATCATCTCTCTATTTCTCATGTATGCTTTATTTACATTTATATCCCTAACAGCTGTCAGAGATCGGGCATATAACTATAACTAGTAGCTTGGGTGTTTGGTCAGCGCGGGAGCACGCACGGCAGACCAATCATAACTACGGAGCCTGGGATGGACCCCCATCACTGAGGCTACTAGGGTATAGACCCACTTTTTCTCCCATACAAAAATGTCAGGATGAGGAATTGATGTACTGGCTAGTACTGAACATGTCCAATAGAATCAAGTGATTGATTGTAGGTGTTCAAGATCGGTTGAACGATCTCAGGGGTCTATGCAAATAAGCATCGGCGTGTTACAACACCGTACTTCCGAATGTGCCCGGAATACCGTACAAATACTAGGGGTAATTGGGTGAACGATGAATAAGCCTGTCCCAAAGGGTCCTAGTGGTATTTGACCACTCTCTCAGTTCGTCACATTTCTCCAAATATCCCGTATACTTCAAGTATATCTCTGACAACACTGCCTGGCAACCCGCACACTGGTCCCGGGAGCGAAAACGCTCCTAGAACGCTTCTCCAAGATCCTGGGGCCGTTTCAAAGTTATCGGGGATCCATTTGGGTTCTCCTTGGGACAGAGGCGCTGGTTTCACGTGCAGACCCAATTGCGTTTCGGCAGCGGTCTTGGTTGACTGCTGCAGTACACAGGACAGCCAAGAACGCCATCTCCGTGCCTTCATTCCGCAGTGCAATCATGATGGCTACAGTGATGGGCAGGGCTTCTTGAGCCCTTATTTTAACATCACTTTGCAAGTAATCGACAGCTACTCTTTGATCGACATAATTTCCTGTTCCTTCTCATTCTCGGCTCCATTTTGGGCTTGGAAAAAGAGGTAGATTGAGGTCATAGCAATGAGCGTCACTTCGTTTTCGTCAATGAGAGCCTGATGATCGAGAATGCTGAAGATATTCCTGAAAATGATATATACAAATAGAATTATCTAGGTATAAAGAGGGAATATGCATCATCGTATCCATTACCAGTCTCCTCATTTCTGTTCCAGACGCTGTCCTCATCTACAGCCATCTCTACAACTGTCCAGCATCTTGCTAAAAGCATCATGTCCGTCAAAAGCGTACCAGCTCAAGAATTTAGCATGGACTTGTACAACGATGACCTCCCTCCAAGTTTCGAGTACTGCCTATGCTGCACACCCCCGTCTACGACTGAAAAAGACAGTCTGGAGGTGGTTGATCGGCTGATGCAGCATGACCGTGTGCTCGCCTCGTGCTCTTGCCGGGCCCCCAGTGCGCTCACCTTGGCCATCATACAGGGGAAGAGCTGCGTCGTCCGATACCTGATGGAGCGGTTCCCTGCATGTGTCAACGATCCAGATTGGAACAACCAACGACCAATTATGGTGGCTATAGAATACCGACAGCACGAGATCTTGCAATCGCTCCTACGCGATTCACATACCAACGTGAACGTCACAGATAAGAGTGGGCATACTCTTCTCCACCTAGCTGTGATTTACGACAATGTGACTGCCGTCAAAATTTTGTTGGAAAGCCAAAGTGTCGACATCAATGCTCGAGACAGGAAGGGCGATACTGCACTTCTACTGGCTGCCAAGATCTACGAGAGCGACCAGCCCAATAGCAACCAGATACTTGATTCTCTGTTATCGCACGAAGACATTCGACCCGATTGGCTTGACTACACCGGTCGTTCGGCACTCTGGCACGCAGTGAACACCTGCAACTGGCAGCTGATTCGCCGTCTTGCAGAATTTCCGCGGGTTCAGACCAACGTACCTGACCATCAAGGTGTCAGCCCGCTAGCTCGGGCCGTGATTCGCAGGCGGCTTGACATTTTCAATTGGCTTCTTGCTACCTTTCCGCAAAATGTTGCCCGGGGCTGACGGCCGTGTTATTGCAATCTCGGTGACAACAGTGGATCTCAATTCTGTAGCTTGCTGCAAAGCGTGCAAAACCACCAAAAACGGCGTCGCCGAAACTCCGCCCTCTGTATCAAATAGCATACTTCTCACAATCCGTCTCGAAGCACCAATAAAGCTTTTCATTTCTAAATAATCCGTGGTAAATATTCAACCCGTAGGTGCATTTCCGCCCTGGCCCAGCTGAATTAATCTGATGCTAAATCTTGATAGGTAAAAGTATGATATAGTTGAGAGTGTGATATTGAGCGTAGGCAGCTTTTTTATGTTGTTATTTGGGGGTATTGATTGGCTTGTTATTTATGAGGGATACCTGAGCCTGTATATACATCAATTAGACAAGCTGATTGGAAATCAACTTCGGAACTTATTCCGATGACGCGGCTTGGTGCCTTATCTGCACCAGCCTCATATCACAACAGCATGGTATTCTGGGCAAACTCGGTCGTATTACACCAGAGCTCGATTGCAGACCCCTAAGATCGTTCTACGATCTTTAAAATCAATCATCTGATTCTATTAGGCGTGTTTAGTACTAGCCAGTACATCATTTCTCATCTTGGCAGACGGCCTTCGAGAGGTGTGGCATCAAATGAGCGTTCCAGATGCTTCCATATAGGGCGTCGTCGAAATATAGCCTCTCGTTAAACCCGGCCTGCACAATAATTCGGTCGTGTCAGGGCATAGATAAAAGGAGTGCACTTCGCTTCTGGAGAAATGGGCAACAACTGAGATCTGAGTATCACGAGCATGTTCGAAGATTCGACAGGCCGAAAGAGACCATTCCTCTCATGACACACGAAGACGTTTCGCATCTCCTGCCTCCACTCGACATGGTCGTCGTTTTGCGGGACCCCATCGCTGCTTGGCCGGTCGACATCTCAAAGTCGAACGGTGAAAGTCGATGATCAAAGCACGCCCGAGCTCTTCACTCCAAAGGACATTTTCTCGCCTGAGATCTTCATGTATTATCCCGAGAGCTCTGATTTCCTTGTTCGATTTATAAATCTCGCGGTGAAGCTGTTGCGTCAGCTCCATCGTCGCAGTACACTCACCCCCCCAGCCCATGACGAGCATGTGGCGGATTTGTGCGCCATGAAGGAAATAGATTTTTGCCAAATCAATAGTACCCAAGAAAACAGGCACAGCAGATCCTTGGGCCTTGTGCAGCACTCGATACACCTCCGCTTCGCGGGAAACTTCTTTCCACAACCCCACAGTGGTGCCTTTCCCGATAACCGTGTAGCCATATTCCATGCATGTAAGTTTGAATGGAGCGCCGTACGAGCCGCAATCGCCGAAGGGTATGTAACGATCCATGTCTTCGTCCAGCTGGCTGTTCAATGAGAATATCAAGTCGTCTGCCGATATCGGATGCTGAGTCGAATCGGTCTGGCCTCGGCGATGATGATCCACGTTTGGACACAGCTCATCAGATCATTTCTGGTCTGCAAACCAAGTAAGCACCGCTGCGTGCAGAATTGCGCGGCGCGGCGCTGGGAATGGTCGTCTTGGCCCTGCCCTGCCCTTTGCTGGCGACCTGATCGCCGAGCGGACGGCGAAGATGTGACCTGACTGATCCTCCGTTTATGGCCAGCTGCTTGATTTGTGTCGGAGCCGGATGAGCCAGGTGACTGCGACCGCGGTCGAACCTCCGAAGGTGCACAGCTCGCTTGAGATCGTGTAGGCACTCGACGGCTCTCTGGGGGAGCTGGTAACGGAGATGACGATGGTGGTGAATAGGATGAGCCAGTCTCTGGACTCGGAAATTCGGGGTTGGTGCTATCGGAGTGGGGAATCTGCTGTAACTCCTTTCCTGGGATTTGTGAGCGTGCGTGATCAAAGCTTGTTTGCCATTTATGGAGATCTGGGTGCACTGCAAATATGGAACGGTCGCGTAGTGCAGGATGTCTGATTCCTGTAGTAGTTCAGAGGTATCGATTGACTTCTTATT
>JAHAQQ010000278.1:0-11867 GCA_019190355.1 Penicillium palitans
GCTGTCTTATCCAGGGTAGCCACATATCGATTGCGGCCCCTACGTTTCCCGTGTGTTGTATAGTGGGCTTTGAGGTTCTCGCGACGCAAGAAGCCGCGTTGGCAGCCAGGTACCCAGCAAACATGAGGCCTCTCCCCTGAATGGCTTGCCAGGTGACGATTAAGGGTCTTTTGAAGTTTGAAATGACTCTCACATCCCCGAACGTCGCATTTGAACTGCTGTCGAGGGATGTTGGTTTGGGAACCTCCAGGGCTCAAATTGGCCGGATCTTGCGAGCTATATAATACATTGCCAGGCTGTCCGAAGGCTTGGCATGGTCCAGCAACATCATTCTGGCTATCGTGCCGCAGTTCCTCGAGCGGCTGTGGGTAGGGAGAGTTGATGTTCACTTGGTTTGGGAAAAGGCAAGTTTTGAAGAAACTCGGCGTATAGTCAAAGTCGCCAGGAGGTGGCCCTAGCAGGAGGTGGTTGAATAATACTGAGGTAGGCAGACATCCGAGCCAACGGATCACAGGTCGCGATCCGCAATGGATGGAACCTGGATAAATCGAGCAGCCTGATTGCCCTTGGTAGTGACCATCACAACCGCCTTCGTGCTTTTGTACCGAGTGAGGCGACGCCTGAAAAATATATAGGTCCCCGTGGTTTTGATGAAATTCAGTGCCAGGCCACTCGGCAGGGCCAGGAGCTTCGATTGCCTTTTGTTCGGCGCAGTCATGGCAAGGCATTTGTATGCCATTTGAGAATGCCAGGTTATTTTGTCCATCTATTTGAGAGGATAGCGTGATTTGTTGTTCTATCTGTGGATTTCCACCCGTAAATAGCATATTTGCAGACATTTTTTGCAGACAGAAGAAGAAAGTAACAAACGGTAAAGTCCTACATAGCACTATAGATATGTTGTTCAGATGCCACGCTTAATTGGTCTGGGTGCAAGCATGGGATGCCGGGTAGAAGTGTTCACCGAGTATTGACAAGCTAGGTGGGGTAAACAGAATCAACTCAGTGGTAGCGAATTCTGCGGCCACGCTTTCATCCTATAGAGTGAAAAGTGTGGCCAAGTTAATGTTCCCCATCCCACGGACAGCGTTGAATAACGGAAACCTGCTAATTTCTACGTTAGATTACGCCTTGATAGATTTTTTGACAACGATAGGGAGTTGATAGACGGAAAACCGTTGAGTAAACGGTGATCAGACGCCTGCGAGCTTTACTTCAAGACGGGGCGTTATCGCCACTCACAATCTCAAACATGGCGTGATGAGCGCCAGAGCTTGATACGACATTTATACGGACTTTCAACAGCCGTTAATGACCCTGCCTTCAACTCCTGCATACCAAGTGTGGCTACTCAAGGATGGTTGGTTCAATCTAACAATCATTATCAAAATGGGGATAGAGATGTCCAACAGACCGCCAAAAACGAAACAGCCCTCAACACCAGTCACATTTCCGATTGCGTTGAACGATTCGTCCCACCACCGGAAGGATATGGGATCATCTGTTTATAAAATGGTGGTCTATAAGAGGGACCAGCACCAGGTAGAAAGCAAATTGTTCAACAATGGTTATTTGCCCGTGGAGAGATGGATGCCCCAAAAAACCCAACGGACTAGCAGCCGAGTGAAATCCCAATCCAGAGGGATAAAGCCCATCCGCAGACCAAATCCGATCTTAAACCACCACTGGTAAACTGAGTACAATGACACATTAACCATCACCATTCTCTCTTGCAGCAGGGTGCAAACCAGAAAGATATGCTGGCGATCGAGCGTTTTCAACAATTTTGGAGAAACTAGCGGATCTCGAAAGCGATGGTCCGAAACTCGCTTTTTTCAGGCGGCTCGACCTGCGGGGCTCTATCGACGTATATGGGCCTCGTGCGTACCTAAACCCCTCGATGAGGAGAAACTAGGTCAAAATAATAAAGCTTCTAGGGGGCTAACATCAATCCGAGCGACGGGAAAGACGGTCTTCATCTTCGTACCGATGAGCAGCTATCTCGGCTGCATCTCTTTAACATGCTTTCAAACTGTCTGAGGAACGACCGATGGGCGTTCTCAAGGACTGAAAATTGCGCTGGCTCGGAGCCGGTTGACAGGGGCACCAGCGGGCCATGTCTGAGGCCGTGAGGTGGTGATCGGTCATTGTGGTCTGATTTCGCAGGGAGTCGCCTGGAGGCTGACGATGTCTGACGCTGGCTCGGATTTATAATAGCCGATTGAGAGGCGATTCTAGAGTCATATGGTACTCGCGCCTGGTTGCGGACGGCTGCTTCATACCACTGCTGGCCAACTTGGTTGGCCTGCCGTTGCCGGTGCCATCTCGCGCAGAGGAATTAGTTAGTAATACCACAGAGCTTAGATTGCAAAGTTGATAAGTCAAACGGCTCCCTGGCGAGAGTGTTCAGCTTCTGATGGCCTATCTTGGTATCTTCAACTTTGATTGAGTTTTTGCACGGCTCGCCTTTTTTCGTCATCCCGCAACAGGACCCAGGGCCACCGTATGGGATTTAGCAGACAACAAATGGGTTCCAAGGCAGCATAGTAGACATTGAGCTGGACATTGAGCTGGTGGTCAAAAGCAGAAAATGATTCGGATGGATGTTGGTGTTGAGCAATCTCGCAGCGTTCCTTGGCCCGCTCTATATGCTATCGCCATAGGATCTTTACCTACATAGGTGCGTCGCGGCTGACATGGAAGCCCTCCCTTGAAACAGTCAATACGTCGAAGAATGCACTGTGATGCAGTATGTACCGCTATACAGCTGACCAGTGGGCTGTAAGAAGGATACCTCATTCTGTATCACTCTTTGCATTCAGTGGGGTGTGCGTTGGGACCATGCATTAGGGGGATGACTGGCTGCTGCTGTAGGTAGCATAGCTGGCCAATTGCGAGTTGCCTAGGGGCATTTCAAAGGGCGTGTTGGGTCATGGTTTGCTTTTGGCTAAAGGTTCTGGATGCGACATGCGGCATACGTTTGCGCTTAAAATAAAGTCGCTCTCTCGGGCTCTATGTCAAGGATATACATGAAGCATACAGGATGTTTAGAGAAATGATCTGCGGGACCCACATGCAAAAGGAACAGGCTTCCTCGCGTTCAGGGGAACCCATATGTACCATGCGGGTCCCGGAGATCATTTCTCCAAACATCCTGTATACTTCATGTATATCCCTGACACTGGGATGAGATATTATTTGGCAATGATTTAGACTTCCCTGAATTCTTAGATCAACAAGGCGAGCCAAACGTCACTGTTGTAGGAGTCGTAAGAACATATATGTACTTCGTCCTGAATCTTGTGTAGAAATATAAAGTCCGACTTGTGATTTTTGCACAAACATGAGCTACGTACTTACAAGAGAAACACCTCAGGACGATTTACCACCCGACAGGCATCTCTTGAATCTACATATGCAATGTATGGAGGGGTTTACCTTAAGCAGGCGATCACGATAATATAATCATGGGTTGCTGCTCTCAGGAATGATGCTGACTAGAAAAGAACGTATTAAGACCCTGTTTTGAGAGGGAAATACTCTTGTAAGGATCCTCTTGAGAGCACTACGTTCACGTGAGATATCTCCGAAGAGCATGAGCCTCACAAGTGGCTATACGTCACATTGTACCGCTCTTACAGATGTATACCTCTTGAAACAAACTTTTTAGACCTAGTTCAAACACAAAACACAGGCCATTTGATTCAGACCATAGTTCCACGAACCTGACGAACCTCCGCGCTACGATGATTCGTATACCATATTCTCGCCCGTCCGCAAGGTCGAATTCGTCTTTCCGACCAATTGCTATTGCATATAGACTTGCCTTACGACATTTATACAGAGTTTTTATTTATTCCACCAAAAAAGTTAGCTGCTCCAACGTGGAGAAAGGAGTAGCGGTAGGCCAATCACTCATTATATTTCAACCAACCCATCCAATGATCGAGAGGTCAGATCGACCACAGCGGGGACTAGTACGTTGGTGTACTGTAGCAACCGAAGGTGATATGCAGGCTACCCCAATTATATATCACTCTCCACGTAGTGATAAGTATCGCGTTCCGCTTCTCAAGCGAGCGTAGGGTCTCGCCAAGGCCGGTCATGACCGCCTAATATCCGTGGTCACAGCTATGCTGCTCTCATGGCGCGCAGCTCCGAAATCAGTACGAGGCTTCGACGAAGTCCAAGACCACTTCTGCAATCTTGGTCGTGGAAAGGCTGTAGAAGCTACCGTGTGCTGCTTTCCCATGCTATCCAACTGTTTGGATCTACTGTTGGACATGTTGCCCACTTCCACTAGCGGCTCCCTCGGTAAATCGCTCAATCTTGGCAGTCAAGTAGGATGTGCTCGGTTCCTAGGCAGGGATCCAGAGAGTCGCCGTGTTTAACTCACTGGTAAGGTGCGGCCGATCTGTCCCACGTGACTACCTATACCTACTGCCCGAAAGTATTTAGGTGGGAAATCAAGAACGTGAGGCATTTCAAGAGACTTTCCACGAGCATAGGGAGCTGGCGAACGGAAATGGGCAGGGAGCCCTTTACTTTCAATCTCCGTAGTATGATCGACGATCCATGGCCCCAGCGTGGGGGCCAAAGTTAGAGCGGCCTGTCCAATCTTTAGGCGCTGACGGTGATTGAAACGGTCGGGACCTGCCGCAGCCGGGACATTTTCGGTACAACAATTTCAGGATATGTGGAAACTAGCCAAAGGCATTAATTGAGAAGCTCCTACTATCCGCACCACCCGATACGCCGTACTGGCAGGAAGTAAAAGCAAATTCTTTGGGTTTGTCCATCGTTTGGTTGTACCCTGAGAAAAATACTCGGTCGCTAGTGCGTAGCCGGGGCAAATTTCGATATCCCGAATACGCTAAACCATCAACGGCCCGCATGCCCGGAGACTGACTGGAATTATCTTGACCCCCGACTGTATATGGTTTCCGAGGCGTACATCACCCGCTGCAATGGTTACATAGACCCTAGCGGTTTCCCAAGGATATGATTTTGTGCATTTGTGTACTGCATAGGGGCTGGTCAAATGGATTGAGCCGAGCAGGAATTCCCAGTCAAAAATTGAACGTTGGCGTCGCCTTTTTTGACCATCAGCATTCCTATAATTGACTTGCGTTTTTATAAGCAATATATACTTGCAAACCCAGGTATTCTATCTCATTTCAAGGATAATCCTCTTATCACGTATTGGCTGTATCTACCCTTCCGATTCAATCCTACTTCATAGAGTGCGTTAGCTGAGAAATGATCAGATAAGAGCCATTTCTCAGGTTGGAAAATATTTTTCCGAACACTAATGGAAAGTGACTTTTGATCGGACCTTACGACTAGATGCACTAGCAAGTCTGCCAGATATCTGTTTCTACAATTAGTTACGATTCTCATGCGCAGATTGGAGCAGGACTGGCTTTGCTCACCGATTCATTCATCCCTTTGAAACTCCGAGACTCTTTGCCGTTTGTTTGTTCCCAGGTATGGATCTGGACCCACTTGAAGTGGGATTAGATTGGTCTGCATTTCCAAACTCCCGTGTTCGTGTTGGCCATCGACGAAAGGAGATTGATCCATATTGCACGCTATGTGCTCGGGCCCAGCCATGCTTGTGCCACGAGGTGACACCAGCTCAGATGGAAGGCTATGGATCGCCAACCGTTCATTAAGAGAGATCATCGCATAATACTTGGTGGAGTGATCTAAAGCGGCAAAGACGCACCATCGGCGCGTTTGAAGGACGAATTGCTGACGGCACCCACACGACGCGAATTCCATTCCACTCGGGACTGTGGCACTTCAGCTTTCAATTCCTTTCGCGGGTTGGGGTGGTAAACTGGAGAACTTACCTACGTCCAAGTGGAGAAGCTCCGACCTGGCGATGAAACACTCCTCTGCATGGAGAACGACTCGGTACTCTGGTCCACCACCACCAAGCTTTCGAAAAGATTCTGCCTCATTGTCTTCCCAGGTGATCATCAGGCCTCCCGAGTAGGGTGTGAGTCTGATGCTATGTGGCAGAAGTCGAAGCAGACGTCTAGCCTGACGCATGTATCTCATCTCAGCCTTCCGCAGCGTCGAGGATGCTTTGAAAATCGAAGAAATGGACAGATACAAGAGCTCCTCTACAGCTTGATTGCAGAGAAACGGCGCATTATTTTCGGTTATGGTATCAGGAAACCATTCTCGACAAGATGCTTCCTGGCGCATCGCATCAAAGTCCAACCATCGACGATGAATTTTCAACGTGCCGTGTCCGGCGTCGTATGACACATCAAGCTTCCCTACCGGTCCTTTGACATAGAGCACTTGAATATTTCTCGTCGCTTTTGAAAGTGCCAGACAAGCTTTCAAAGCCCAGTCTGTTGTTTTTGCAAAGGCAGATTCGGGCGAAGCACAGACCTCAGCATCCTTAAAAAGCTCTACCTGCTCCTCCTCGACAGTCCGGATCGGTGAACCTGAGCGCAACAGATTCCAAAGGACCTCAGATAGTCTCGTCGGCCTCTTTCCGGTGATTTCTCGTATCATACACACACTCTGTTCGAGGTTAGTATATTGCATACCCAGCTTGAATATCTCACCGTGAACTGACCTCGACGCTTGATGTCTCGCTACGAAAGAATCTCTGTCTTCCTGTCACCCTAAGCAAGTATTTCCAGATACGGGCCTTGGTAGACGGCTCCAAAAGTCTATCGGCTTGTTCAATATCACCCACCTGGGGGAAATTCTGGAGGAGATTGACATAAATTGGAAGTAGAGTTTGCTCGTGCATATGCAGAGCATACTGCCATATTTGCCGCACCTTGTCTGCCACCTCACATTTGGCGATCAGTCCTTGACGATCACGGCTGAACTTGCCCAGAGCAAAGTTGTAACCAAACTTGAAGTGCTTGACCCCTGAAGTAGACATTGGTAGCAGGATCCCATGCAGGAAGAGCTTTCCATGAAACCGCGAATCGAGAAGGAAGTCTCCTTGAGGTGTCTCTACAATCGAGGAGGGATAGGAGAGCCCGCGGATATCGAGAGTGACCTGCAGCCACTCGAAGAACGTTTCAGATGATACCGGTCGACTTTGACTGGCACGTCCAGCCCCAATCACCACCGTGATGTCTCTTTCAACGTGGAAGCGCAGCTTTGCCATATCATCAGCTGGCTCTCGTTGAATGGCGGGACTCATTTTTCGAGAAGGAGTGATGACACAACGGAGAGACTGATACTTCCCATGCAGACCAAAACTCCACTGAGAGTGGCTTGCAGCCAAGCTCACTTTGTATCCGTCTCGACTCATTATTAACGCAGCCAGCTTGAGCCCCTCGCCATGGGAGCCTGGCAGCTGCTCGTCGTCGTCCTTGGATGTGAACCCCATCACGAGAGACTCGAGGGGAAGTTGCATGCAGGAGTTGGTCAAGATGACTCGGCCGGTCTTTTTCTCATATTTGATGAACCCCAGAGCTCGCCGATTGCCATTGTCGTTCGAGGTAGCTGGGACTATGATGGAGAAATGGTCTTTCTTGTCTGCAAAGAATGGCTTGAAATCCTGTCGGTTTAACTGAAATCTTCCCAGAATAGCATCTTTCCTATTCTGTCTCAGCGTTTATCCAATAGAAATAAATGTCACATACCAATTTTGATACAGCTCGCGAAATGCATCTGTAGTGTCCCAACCTTTTGCATAGGCAGGTGAAATCCCAACTGGGATAGTTTGCTGTGAAGGCTCAGTCGTTGTGCGAGTAACTTCTCCGCTCTGTCGTAATTCACGATCCAACTGGAGATTCGCTTCGTCGCTCGTGCTCGTGCAACTATCTTGATCCATGGGATCCTCATCAGTATGATTACTCATTGTTGGGTACGCTTTTGGAGCACTGCAGCAGAATGAAATATTGGCTTTTTGTCTCTGGGTCGTGCGCCTGCTATTTATACGGCGCCCTTGGATTTTCTCTGATACATTCTCCCTGAAATCGTTGACCGTGGTGATGTTGAAGCTCTTTATGGTTGACAACTGGATCATATCCGGTAAACTCAACATTCAACGTTGAATAGCTCATATGAGCCATGAAGGGCCTCCGTGACTCCGCATTTATATTAGCGTGCCAATTGTTGATTAAGTTCAGGCAGAATGTTGAGGTCGGCATGTCCAAAGATGAGATATGCGATCCGTTGAACCTTAGAAACCTGCCTGTGGTTTAAGCAAGCATTCGTGAATGGTAGTCAACGGTGGATTGAGATCATCAATCCATTGGAATAATCTTGAGGCATATGATGAGAGGCTTGTCAGCGCGATTTTTCTTTTTAGGTTGACGGATCCCGAGAAAGCTGAAGAGATGGGCTTTTCTTCTAGAAAAGACATACAGTACATTTATGGTCTTTAACAATCTCCTACTTATATTTCCACAAGCCCCCTACAATGGTTATATGAGTAGTACTTAGGAACTATATCAAAATGACTGAGCGTGATGACACCAATCACGGCATGTAAAAACAGATCAAGGAACGTTTCGTTTCCGCCCAAGGGCCATCAGGAACCATATCATGAGGGAACTTACCATCATCAGCCATGGCGTATCGATCAGCCCCGGCCTTTAACAACTCGCCCGCTGCTTCCCACGTCTCTTCTCTGGCGTGAATCCAAGCATATCCGGAGAGTTCACATCGGCCCCGTATTGAATGAGAAGTTCGACAATATTGTGGACATTCTGTGCTTCGGCAGCATAATGCAGGGGGGATTTGCCATTCTTGTCTCTCGAATTGGCACAGCTCCCATGTTCGAGTAGAATCTTTGTTGACTCGATAGACCCCATGCGCACAGCCAGGGAAAGAGGCGTCAGCCCATCCATGTTTCGAAATTGTACATCGGCTCCAAGCGACAGAAGGGTTTGAATACATTCGATGCCTTGTCGGGTATAAAATTTCCTGATAGCATTGAAAATTGGAGTTTCACTTTGCTTGCTGCCGGCCCAATTTACATCCGCGCCATTTTCGACAAGCCAGCCCAACATACTAGGACACCAGCTCAATGACGAAACAGCCAAATGGAGGACTGTTTCTCCATTAGAATCTCTAGCCATAATACTGGCACCACATTCAACAAGAGCTTGCGCTTGTTTAATGGCGCTCTGGGAGATGGCATCGAGTAGAGGCGTCTTCTGAGCGTGATTCCTAGCATCGATCTCAGCCCCATGTAGAAATAGTGTTCGAATGATGCTTTTTCTGCCATTCCCGGGAATGCTGAGATTTGTCGCAGCGTAGAAAAGTGCGCTCCACCCTTTGTTCGCGATGGCTAGGAGACTTACTGTCTAATGTTTAACGCAGGAATGTGTAAGCTAATGAACATCAATGCCGAACTTCTACCCAGCTTGTTTCCAATAACTATTCTCCCAGCAGCGAACCACATTGCTTCTCATCAACTAAGAAGCGCACAACTACTTATCTCTGAATAAATCTAAAGAGTATATACTATAGATTAGCATAATTCACCTTGTCTTTCCCAGGATAAGTTCTTTGATAGGGTTATTTATCAATAACAGAAACAGATTGAACATTCTCTGAGATATAACAGATGGATAACATAATAGTTTTTACACGTCTCACTCACACCATCTATAAACTACTATCTTCTATGTCGTGATGTCTCTCAGAAACTTCGGGGGCCTTGGTAGTGATAGCCCAAATTCATACTCCTTTCCCGTCAACTTTCTCCTTCATCAATATTACGCAGATCCGGAAGCTTGTTCCTGTAACCATGTTTTCGCTCTTGCCATCTGCTGATGTCCTCTAATCCTCCCTCTCTCGCCCCCAGTGCCCATTTGCGTGGATGTACTATGGTACGCAGGGTACTGATCTTTTCTGAACACGGCATGGAGCTGCGACGAGGGAAAATCCAGGTAATACCGGTAGCATCGGTCCGGTGCTATGGAACGCCCATCCATCTGCTGGACATTGAAGTTGTTACTAAAAAGACCAGATGAAAATTCACTAAAAAAGGCCTCATGGATTGGTAGGCCCAGGCGTCGTGTAGTTCCTCCTACGGTGATTTTCATGACACAGAACGACGGTGGCTGATCCGCTGCCGGAGCAACAACTACCGCATTATGAGTCAGGGCTGTTGAGGGGGCGAGAGGGCTCTCTGTGACACTCCCAGAATCCACATCCATGTCTTGTGTCGCTGTCACGTTCCCACCAACATCTCGAGTCAGCTGTTCACCGTGATTCTGAATGTCGGTGTTATCTTCGGGAGGATCCCGACCGTGTGTTTGACCATTGCTATCCCAAAGATAGTCGAAGAATGCCTTGAAGACAGACTGTCGGAGAAAGCCTGCTGTCACGCGAGCTGGGATCTGGCTTTGCTGCAGTGACTCTGCGGACAGGGCGAATCGATCGGCCTCGACAGTATTCGAGTATGGCTTTCCGCACCTTTTCGCCACATCTATCTCTTCGGATATGTCCTCTGGGTATTCACACGGCCTGGGGGAAGGTAGCTCCACTGTTGCAAATGAAGTGTCGTTTGTGACCGGTGCTTGGAATCCCCTTGCCCTCACCAGTGTAAAGAAATGGCGCCAGATATCTTGTCTGGGGAGAATAGCTAAATCGGAGCTCTGCTGATCAAACTGATGATCGGGTTCACCGTCCTTGGACCACTTTAGGCGTTGGTAATTGGTCATCTCAAATCCGTACTGGAAACTGAAGCGCCAAAACTCAAGTAAGTCGTTTCCTAGCGATTGCTGTCTCAGCGCCGTCGAGACGGGAACCGGAGTGTCGTACTTCCAGTACACACCTTGGTCAATGGTAATCTTTTCCCTCCGCGGTTGGACGAACAGTCGCTTCATGACACATTGAGCGACCTCAAGATAGAGCCGATTTTTGAAGAAAGTTTTCAAAGTTGGAATTGGATAATCAATCGTAGTCAAGCGCGCCCATATTTCCCGTCGAGCTGCTTCTGAGAAGTTCGGAAAAAGCCTGCCCTTCTTCATATTATCCTCCAAGAATCTCAAGTCTTCGCTGGAGACCTTAGGGACGCGAGATTGAAGCAGATCAACCGTAACCCCATCTATCAGTGATAAAAGCTCGTCTCTTCCTCCAACCAATCTCGAAAAAGTGCTGAAAATCAATACCCAGTAGCATGCGATTGGCTGTATTTCCAATAAAGTTAGCTGGGATGAATTCGATTGGCTTTGGACCTCCGATTAGACTCACCTCGTCGCAATGCATGGCTGTCACTTTATGAAGTAGCCCAATCCGCATGCCCTCCCAGAGACCCGGAATAACGAGCAATGAGTTTAGCTTTTGGTGCAAGGTCTGATGTTTGAAGAACTGCTTCAGATATTTTCCTTTCTTGCTTCCTACCACTGCCTCCAGTATAGCCCACCAGTTATTGGCAGCGAGTGCATCCCTAGGCGAGTTGAGATAGCCCTCGTAGAAGTTGATACGCTCGTAAATCAGTCCATCGGGTGGGCGGTTGTCGTTTGGGTATCGCTCCCTCAGCGATTGGACGAACTTGTGACGAAGAGCCTCCGGCTCATTCCTGTGACCATCTGGCGAAGCTAGGAAATTGTCAACGAGGGTCTCCGAGAGCTAGGGCTGAACAAACTCACCTTCTTCATTATCTGTCAGATACACATCTACGATCCACCACTGGTTGTCATGACCAAGGACGCTTCTTGCAGCCGTGATAAGGTTCTCGTGGTCGTATGCGCACAAACGATAGTCCAACTCCATGTCCAAGCTAGGAATAACTCCACTGCCAGATCGCGGGCGTACACAATCTTGCCAATGAGTTCTGGGAACTATCACTGGCACATGGTTTTCCCTAATCAAACGCTGACAACCTTGAATCTTCATCATTTGTTTCAATCGACGGATATTTT
>JAHAQQ010000279.1:0-11850 GCA_019190355.1 Penicillium palitans
TTATTCATATTCGCGGAGTGCGAATATGAATATGCCCTATATTCGCATTCATTTATTCCTTTCGGAGCCCTAGTCAACGTCTCACCGACGTAGCGTGAGGTTTTCTTGCCATCTTACCAACATGGCAGATGTATCACTTTGCATTGCTCCAATTCCGCGTCATTTGTCCCCAGCTGATCACTCGGTGAAGTTGGCATACGGCCTCCATTTCGATTGAGCTGGTCGAATGCAAACACCGGATTTCCCTCCATTGGTTCAGCTATAATCAGGCAATACGCTCAAGGTCAGACTAACCAGGTGGAGAAGTATCTGATGAGAAGCGCTCGAAATACGGTTTGTTGGCTCAAATAATTATGGTGATGCGATAGACTGTTCCTCGTGTAGTCAAAATTTATCGCTTCTGGCGGCTTGCAAGGCACTCAATCCTACTCTACTGTAGAATGCCTACATCCTAGAACGGTCGCGATAGTCAAATTGGATTCGCAGCAAAGCCAACTAAGTTACTGAGAATTTTTTTGGCTTAAGAATATCCGATCGGGTCCTTCTACAAATGGGAGCTGTCGCACCTTTCTCAGTAATCCCCGCCAGCAACTACGATTTATATTGCGATCCCACGTCCCCTACGTCGACTGTTCTTGAGCATCAATTAGTTGACAGACACTGCGCTTTGAACGACATGTGGCACATCACTGTTAAGACAGATTCACCGCGAAGGTGGGTTTGATGTCTGTGAAACACCACCCGGAGCCATCCGGTTGTGGTGCCTCTTTGACCATCTCCTATACCGCAATGAAATCTCTATTCTGACTGGAATTTTGTTGATTTTCAGGAGGGTTTTTAACAGTGTGTTGAAAGCTAGGACTCGTTGGTCGGGGAAACTCATCAAGCCTCACGATCTTGAGGGTCAGAGATGAACGCTTGTTGAGGATATCTAGTTCAATCAGACACCGCTTTCCCTTTCGCCGAACCCCTTAGAAGTCTGACAATTGGAATATTGTAGAACGCTCACAAAAAGTTCGCAGTACATATGATTGGAAGCAATGGAGGCAGGAAGAGTGCCATTTCAAATTCTATTGGGATAGTTACAGCATCTATCTGAGACCCTACAGCTTTACGAATTCCACGGTTAATTCCGAGAGGCACGATGATAACAGCAGGCTGCTAACATCTATCAATATACAGATATGTGAAGGCGCAAGATTGTGTGACCCTCACTCAATTGATGTTGTATATTCTTTCACGCTCTTGAGATCTTAGTGTCGCCCGCAAAATAGTAGGTTGCTCCAAGTTTCGTGAGGCGTGGGATGTCTAATTTTTGTCGCCTTTTATGAGGTGATACTTCATAAAAATCGCTAATGCTGTCTTGTGTATTCTAAATTCGCAAGAAAATGTTTCAAAATCCATTTATCTGGTTCTGATAGAGCATTTATTCTTCCAGCCTTGAACGTGGCATGATATGTCCTCTCCGAAAGACATAAATAGGGGCATTGGCCTCCTACATATGATCTTTGCAAAAAAAGACTGCATTTGACTGACAGCAACTTGATCTGCCAAAGACATATCTCTACTGTTTTGGTGGGAATATCTCTTCCAGAAAGCAGACCGATATCATGGGAAGGGTTTTGAACGTTCTTACCAGAGCTCGAAAAAAGCACCGTACCAAAAAATTCGAACTGAATCACGTACCATTGTGCACGCCTCAGTCAGCACTAGATAAGAAAATTTTCTATCACGACTGGAAGCCGAGGCCAGAATGGAAACACCATAGAGGCAAGGACTTTGTTGGGAACAACTGCTGGATATTCACCAGCCCAGGTTACCCAGACCTCCGTCTTGACGAAATGCAACTAAAGCTTTACCGGAACCTTTCCTTCCGACCGGTATTCGAGAATGGCGGAATAGAGTACAAGCATACAGGGGACCCCCCACTTGAATGTATCACGAGCCCAATTGCTTTGAAAAACGCAAGACCTTATTGCGTCGGGAATTATCTTTAGTCGATGTCGTGCGCTGGAGAATGGGCCGCCTTATCTCACCCGAAGCCTCTTCTTTTGCCTGTTTTTGCGATAGATGGAGGCCCAATGCAGGACAGCAGCGATCTTGGTTTAATGGGGGTTTTTACGGGTTGAAGGTGATTTGATTGTCGACAGATAGATCATTCTGATTGCTGGAAGGCTGTTTTGCGTGAACTTTAAATATAAATTGTTATATATGAAAATGAACTATGTTCATCTCGATACATGATGTGCGTTTGTGTAATTCATTTACCTTGCTCGTCGAAGTCGATCTCCCAACTAAACTAAAATACGAAACTCTTCTCGGCCTAATGGGTTTCGTTTAGATTCGAACGGTCGAAAGAAAATAGAGGCTACCACAACTTTAACTATCTTATCAGAATAAAGTAAAAGCGTTTAGACTAGCATGCATCCAGAGCGAATAACATCAAGCGGAACCCCTTCAGGATGAAAGAGTTGATTGGTTCCCGAATACACAAGCGATCGAGGGCAGGTCGAAATACTCCTCAGATATGCCGATACTCGGTGATTACAGCACCGGAATGGCTAATGTAACCAATTTACCATACAAAACTCAAATGCGAGTTCTGGTGTATCCAAGAGCTTACTAGTGGTAAGGCTCTGACAATATTAAAATGAAAAACTCTGTTGATCTAACTCTGAGAGTCAATGAATTGATCCTGGAAACGCCGAAAGCAGTTCTAGGAGTGTCAGGGATATATGTCAGGGATATACATGAAGCCTAAATGATGGATGGAGAAATGATCTGCGTGGGACCCACAAATTCGAGTGAGCTGGTCCAATGCAAACACCAATATCCCTCGGTGAAGCTATAATTAGGCAAAAAACCCACGATCAGACCTACCAGGTGTAGATGAAGCATTGAATGAGGAGCGCTCGAAATGCATTTTGTTGTAGAGCAGGACAACCTTGTTCTGAAGGAAGCTGGTGCGCACGTGAGAAAAGAGAGAGATGGTCTTAAAAAAGGTTGCCACGACAAACAGATATCCCGGCTACGCGTTTTTGAGCAGGCACTGAATTCGTCTCGAGAACGACTGACTAGTGTTTTGATGACTGGAACCACCCTTCCAGCCTCAATCTCACAAGGTCCTTGAACGGCGCAAGAAAAAGGTGAAGAACTGTCTATTCGAGGCGATGTGCCCTGTTTCAGCATAGAAATACTACAGTTGACTTTTATAATCAAGTAGAACTACTGCTTAAAAAGCATCTTCTATTTCGAAGTACTTGCAAAAGTATGCATGGGATAGCCTCCCATTTAATTCATTCTCACTGGAAAATGTTGAATAACAACGCAATTTATGGACCAATCTCGCTTGTAGTTACCCAGTATGTTATGCACAAAAACCTTGGATCAAGGGATACCTTCGTGGGTAGCGCAACTAGGAAAGGAAGTGTCAAATGAGTGGGATGTGGTAGGGATTCCATGCGAGGCCAAAGGGACAGACGGAATCTAGTGCCTATTGCACCAATACCATGCAAGGAGATCGTATCTAGCAACTGTCCGCGTACCCGACGGAGATTTCACGTGGCCGTCTCAACTCGGGGTAGGAAGAACAGATGCTCTCCTGTACTCTCGCCATATTTCCGGTCAAAGCAGACTAGTCGGAACTCTACCCAGTGCACTTCGTTAGGGAAAGCGAAAGCTGACATGTAGAGGAACGAAGTCGCTAGCCTGAGTAGACATGGACAGAGGGTCTGGACCAGTCCACTTGAAGGCTGACTGCTTGTCATAAGTGGGGTGGAAAAGGCATTCGATCAAGGAAGACCCCTAAGTCTCATATCCTGCGGGCTCACCCGCATTCGAGAGAATCTGCCGAGAATTGGAGTCGTTGGCGAGACAGAGAGGTGGTGTCGGTATGCCATAGCACTCTTGCCAGATGACGTGAAAGTCGAGATCCAAATCACAGTCTGCCAGTATTAGCACAAAACAACCATTGGAGCAACGGGTACATACCACCATTGTTTGATATGTGCATTTTGGTTCTAGGCTCGCCGTCAAAGGTGGGTGGGAAAACACAGAAGTGTGGAAAGTAACAATTTAGCAAGGGCTAGGAGGAACAGAATGCCGCAGGGTAGGCATATTATTTATTTAACTTGACCACGCTAGTTCATGGCAGGCTAGGGAGGCTTTATGGCCAGATGCTAAGTTCTCGAAAACCAAATATTTGGTGTATCAACAGGAGTAAAACGTTGATACCATCACCAACCCCAACGGAACTTCACCCGTGGTTGTATGGGCCTTTAAAAAGAGGGATGATATTTAGGACAGAAGATAAATAGATAGCAAAACTATTCTAGTGTCATTGTCGCCCACGAGCGCTGAACAACAATGAGACTTCATCAAAGCCGATCCGCATGGTATGCTGGAGTATCGCTCGCTTGCAAGGATCAAACCGCGCCGTTACAAAGTGCTCGAATTGTTTGCTTTCGATCCCAAAGTATCAATGCCTGCATATCGCAGAGCTGCAGAAGGATGTCGCTGTCGCTTGCTAGCCACACATTTGACTCTTCAAGCTGGCGCTGCTCTTCCTCGAGTCGTATCTTGGCAGATTTGACGACGTAGCATTCCCACAGGCAAAAGTAAAGGTCGAGCAGTTTGAGGGTTAGTGTAGCGAGGGTGTGATTGTAATGTAGGAGTTTCATGAACTTCGCCGCAAGGGAACCGGGTGTGCGCACTGGAACCTATACAGTGTCAGTGATCTTGTTCGTTTGCTATCAAAGGGGGTATGACCGACCTCGGGTTCGATCCTTGTGCCTTTTGAATATTGCTGCGCATGGCTTTGCAACTTGTTCTCATCTTCTGGGTCGTGGGAATTCCGGCACTGTCTCTTGGCCGGCCGGTCACTTGGGGAAGGCGAAGTGGGATGGTCCATCGTGGTCTTTAGAATGAAATGCAAGTGACTTTGTGCTGGGGAGCAAAGTCTCACTCAGGCTGATGTCATTGCCACCCATGACCACCCCGGCCTGAGATCGACCGCCTTTAAAAGAGTCAGTGAACGGTTACCTCTACCGTTGACCCTCGTTCTCACCTGATGCTCACTGCGAGTTGCTCAATTTTATGAGGAAATGAGCAGCAGCTGAGGCCTGGAAACAAAGGCTTGCAGAAACAACTTCCTAATGGTAGTTTGCAAGTTTAACTTTGATGCATTGAATGTTACACATCAAGTAGAGTTGTTGAATTTGAACGTGACGTTATTGTGAATGAAACGTATGCGAAGCGTGGAGGTGCACGTAATTTATTCCGAGAGTTGATAACAAGTGACGCTGATAAAAGCTATCCCGCATTGTATCACGAGAGATGTAGATGTTGCTAGCTTTACAGACCACCAAACTTTACCACCGGAGACCGCTTCAATATTCTTTGACAAGTGCTGTCGGCTTCTATTCTGCTTCGAATGACCTCTGGATGCAATCGTCCCTTGCTAGATCCAGCTAACTCTTCAAACTGAAGATTTTCAAACTGGGATTAACCTGTACCGGCACCAGGGTCATTAGCCCAGATATAGAGTACTACATTACATAACGGGCCCAGTGGGTCGTTAGTGCAAGCGCACAAAAATGGAAGTTGTTGCAACAACGCTGGTAAACAGATGATGTGCCCAAACGACCTTATATATCGCCTAAAAGTCTTGAGACCAATGAAATATCATTTGCTAAAAAAAGATGCTATTCGATGAGTCTCGCCGGCTTCCACGGCGCTCCCTAGGCCGGGCGATAAGAACCAAGGAATAGGAACTGTTGACTGCAGATCCCAATCCGAGTACTCGGGTACTCGGAATGGAATACCAAACTTGCGGGGTTTCGACGGCGCGAATGGTACATTGAAGCCACCTTCAGATCTCAAGGGCTGGAAGCTCCAATAAAGGGAATTTCGTGTCTTGCCTTTCAGCAGTTATCCTTCGACATTGGCTCCTTAATGTTCCACACGATGCCAAAGTCCATCCCCACAAACTAAAGCCCAATCAGATGTGTTGTATGAAGATACCGATGTGTGGTTGTGCCAAAAAGATCAAAAGTTTTGACATCTAGGTATTCTCCAGAGACTTTGTGTGGTTGGGGCTCTGTACTCTTGATCTGTCTGATAAGATTATTTTCGAGAAGCTCTTCTCCGGTAAGCAGCGCTTCTGCACGCTGCTGCCTGGAGAATAACGAAGAGGCATGATAACAGTGTCTCAGACGTTGGGCATCCTGAACGCTTTGCTTCAACTTGTTGGGAATTGCAAAAATGCACACCTCCAGTTGATTCTGATGTGGGCGCTTGCCCTCGTAGTACTCATTTGCGTTGGGGATTCGGTCATTCAATCGAACGGTGTCCGGGCCGACGATCAGAATCTGACATTCGTTATGGAACCAGGGCTCAAACAGTCGCATGGTATGATCAAAGTCTCGTAGTGGCTGTAAGAACTTTTCTTTCATATGTTGGGTCGGTATAATCCGAAGCGAAGCTAAGAGGGCGCCAACATCAGAAGCCGTCATCTGGTCCATTGTGGTGCATGCTATCTCGTAGTAGCCTTCATGATAAAAGTACAATGGGATTCCAGTTTGGTATTGGGACATTATAATAGGTCTTGCAAATGCCGAGAGCTGTGTGTTTTGAAAATAAATCAGTATATCGCCGCTTGTCATGTCATAAGCGATTTCTTTTGGAGATCTTACCGAAGAGTAAGTGTGATAACAAGTTAGTTGCAAGGATACAAACGGTATAGAAAGCTATTAATGCGCCATTTTGAATACTGGCAAGTCCAGGTATCCAGCGCCTCCAAAATCTCCTTAAGTTCGAGTGGTTGGGCGCGTTGAGATTGTTCCAGCCTGAGAGCCTGTATGCCTCTACAATATACAGCCAATAAACCTCGATAGACAAATAAAATTCGATGACCGAACAAATTCCAAAGCCCTGGGCCCCACGAACTTGACTTCCTATGCGTTGCTGCGTCATATCACTTTAGCATGTCTTTCTACTATACATCTCATGCAAATGAGCAACCCCACACATAATGTTTCAAATATTATAGATGCTTCTATCCGTGATGGCTCAATGTTAATATGTCAAGGAATAAGAACAAGGGGGTAAGATCGCCTTTTTTTCTTCAGTGCTGTGCTCCAGTGAACTTTAATTGACCCCTCGCTCCGCCCGGGGAATTCTCGTGAAAATTGCTTGACCACCTCCGGCCAAGCGAGGTTTTGCTTGTCTCTTAGCTTTATCAAAAGGTGATCTTCCTCCACAGTCCACGGTAGTCCCTTCCTCAAAGAGGTATGCTCCGCGTCAACCACCTGAGTGTTCAAGCTCATGTGATTACAGTCGTCGGTTATTTCGTCACATTGGCTTGATGGAGAAGCACCAGCAGCGCTGGAGGGCGCGGAAGAGCAACGAGTCAACGCACCCTCAAAAAGCCAGGACAGGAACTGTAGTCGGTCTTCGACTGAAAGGGCCGAAAACCGGGCACGAACTGTAGGGAAAGAAATGCTCTGACGATGACCAGAACCTTTCTTGAGTCGAGCAGAACCATTTCTTGTATGCCTTTGTCTCGAACACGACCCTTTTTTTATTTTTGAAGTTTGGCAGTCAGTATCCACCATTCCCTTTGAATTCCGTCTGTGTTGGAGGGACGAGACTTTGTTCTGAGAGCAAATGGACTCCGCGGGGAATTCTTCCGGATGCGTTGCGATGCCGGCGATACTCATAGTTCTCTGAGCCTGTTCGGCGACCGCAGATGCATGGTCATTCAGTATTGCAGGATCGATAGTTTCAAAATTTGGAAGCTCTCCATTTTGAGTAGGGATTCCAAGATCAACAATTTGAGAACGCTGGCCGGCAAAATCGACAGGATGCGAGTCATCCAATCCGAAGTCGAGGAAATGATGCTTTGTTTCCCAGTGCAATTCATCGGCACCAACTATGTTTTGTGTTTGTGAAATATTCTCGAAGTTGAGAGGCTCTGGGTCACTAACAGCGGAAAGTGTCTGACCCAGGCCCTCCGACTCTCGTCGAGTGGTTTGAGTCTCCGAATGCAACCCATCTAAGCAGACCTCCGTCGGCAGGCGGGCAGGAAGGGGGTGTCGCTCAGGTTTGTGGGAATGAATCTTTTGGCTCTTTGGGCCATGGTCGCTATGATTGGAGCTTGGCGGGGTGGTGGTGATTGAGATCGGACTAGGATAGCGAGAAGTAGCGGGAGGATCGCGCAATAGCTGAGCTTTTGGATTCCATGGACGAAACGATTCCAGACGAAAATTAGTGCTTGACATGTTGAGAAAGGTGTATCCAGAAGGGTCCTGCAGATGTAGTTTTGAACCTGAATAAGAATGGGGCGCTCAGATATGGGGGGATGGGATACAAAGCAGGTGCAAGGGGAAGGGAGAGGGGGGATTGATAGGTTTCTGTCTAATTGGGCCCTCGAAGGGAATTGTCGTCTCTCTTATAGACGAGGATTGTCTTTGGCGACGCAAAGGACTCGGTCCACCTCCTTCAATCCGAGCCGTTTCATCCACGGCGTGGAGCCACACCGGTTGCACAACAAGGGACCGAAGGCCATCGGCAAAAGCTTCCGCACACCTCGGTGGCGCCCCATTGTAACCCAGTTCCACAATGGTTGTCCGCCAAGTCTCCATTCGCTCATGTATGCGCGTAGTCAGGGGCCATCTGTAAAATGGACCATCCTCGGCCTCGTGACGCAGTATTTGGCATCGGTTGAGACCAGGCAAGAATGCGGCAATTCCGCCATTGGTCCGTATAACGGCATTGTCGTCCGAGGTCTCGTCGACTGGGTAACAACGGCTAAGAGAAACCGAGTATGACGACAGTCTTACCCCGAGGCGCTCTCGACCAAGCGGACCAGGGTGCGACTTCACCACTGGAGGCTGTACGATGCAACCTCGCTCGGAATGTGGCAAATCAGGGCGTGCGTGTCGCGGATTTCCGAGACACTGTTCTCCGGCCGAGCAGAAAGCCAGCAGAATGAGCGGAGCGCTCAGCGAGAAAGGCTCGCAAACAACATGTGTTCTCGAGCGCCAGTAGTACAATAAAAGTAGGCGGAAACACTGGTATCATATCACACAGAATGACGAGGGCTTCGTGACCTCGAAACATCAGCTTGCAAGGGACCGGTCCGCGGTGCAGGCAACGCTGGCTAGAGCTGGCTGAACGGTGGATCGAGCGACATCTCCGATGAAATGAAAGGGGCGATGCATCAGGTGGCGAGTCAGTGCGTACACGGTGGTGGGGGCCGAGATAAAGGGGTCGGACAGGAAAAAGAAGAGCAAGTGCGTCGTCAGAGCTGCGAAGAGGACGAGCGATGTTTTATAGATGGAGGACTGGCTGGGGGGCGGTAAAAGCGGCCAGAAGTGGCACTAAGCCCGAACGGGAGTGTGGGTGAAGGCGCCAAACCCAAAGGGGGAAGGGGATGGCGGAGACGGGCAGGCGGTCGAGGGCGGCAGGACGGCGGTGCAATGGGAGCCGTTTCTGGCCCCCCACTTGCCGTCGTGTGGAATACCGTATTTAATTCAAGGCTAAGGACATATCATATTAATTCCGGCTTGCAGCTAGTGCCTTGCTGTGTACTTTTGAATCCTTCTAAATTTAGGCATATTAGTCATCTTTGTCACGTGTCTGACAGGCTCCCTTTCATTTAAAGGACGAATTCGCCAGCTTTTGTGAAAAACTTCCTCCAACAACAAAATCCATATTGTCAACGAACAACCTTCGTTATATTTCAAGTTTTGAGAAAATGGATTCGTCAAGCGAATTTAAGCATCGTCAGCAAGAGCTCTTAACGAACGCCCGAAGATCAGCTAACGAAGCCCCTTTGCGACGTATCTATGCACTATTCGATCTCCCATATCCTACCATAGATCCGGGAGCAACAAAACTTAAAATCCTGAATCTTTGGTCACTGAATAAATCTCGACCAGAAATCAGGGATTTTGAAAAAAAGTGGCAAGAAAGCACAGACAGGGCCAGCGTTGAATACCGCTACCAATACTGGAATCAGGAACTTGAGCACCTCCGAATTATTGCTAGAAAGGAAGGACTTGAAGCTGAATTGAAAGAAACACCACTGCGCCGTACGTAAAAATACATTTATTACTTGAAATTTACCACTCACGCTTGCTTTACAGATGAAGGCAATCCAGATTTGAGACGCATGGGATTCCAGCGGTTGAGTCGCGTTGATGATTTTAAACGCTGACCAGTACTTTCTTTATCGATTACAGTCTGTGTGTGTGTGTGTGTGATTCATTTACCCTGACCCCTCGCGAACGATATGCAGGATACAACAACTATATATCTCTTTACGTACATGTATCGTGTACCACTTCCTAAGCGAACTTAGAGCCTCGCCGAGGCCTGCCGTGGCCTCTGTGCCGCTGTTATGTTTATGCTGCCCTCATGGCGCGCGGCTTTGAAACCGTTGCGATGCTTCAGCGAAGTCCAAGACAGCCTCCACTATCTTGGCCCGCGAAGCACTGTCAATCTTACCTCTTCCTTCTTCTCCAGGTCCCCCTAACAGGGTTGACATGCTGTTGAACGCGTCACCAACCTTTCTTCGGAGTTCACGTCGTAGTTCTCTCAGTTGCGGGCAATCCAACAACACATGGTGGACACTTTCCCGCTCGCCGCAGACGCACAGGTCGTCATCTCGGAATCGGAAAGTCTTGGCGTAGGTTGACAACCAGCAGTGTCCGGTTCGCAACTGCATTAGTAGGTAGGCTCGGTTTCTGGGTAGAGATCCGTAGAGCCGTCTCGTGTACTTGGCCGGTAACGTGTTGTCGATCTGACGTAGATGGGTGCCAGTCCTCGACTCTTTCCATGCTCTCTCCCATTGAGCGTAGATTCCTTGCCTGATGTGTGCCCTCTCGCGTGATAGTAAAGAGCAGAACGGGTGTGTTTTGCCCGGTATGGCTGCCTCCTTGGCTAGCAGATCGGCGGCGTCATTTCCGGGTATCGAGCAGTGTCCGGGTATCCATTGTAGTCGAATAGATGTGCCGTGGGTCTTGGTGTTTCTGGCTGCTTGAAGAATGGCATGGATGATCTGTTGGCCCGACTTGTTCCCTGGATTCTGGATGGCTTGTAGTGCTGACATGCTGTCGCTGAGGATAGTGGCAGTTCTTGCCCGCGCGTGAGATGCTCTCCAGTGTCGGAGAGCGGCCTTATTGATGATGTTGATGGAGTATAGGATCCCAATCAGCTCGGCGGCATGTACGGACCATCGGTTCATGGGTCCGACCTGAATTCGTATGCTGTCTGTTGTTTCCAGCGACTCGTCGAGCACGGCGGCTGCGGCGCCCAAATGACCCTGTCGCCCCGAGGCGTCCGAGTACACTACGATATCCGAAGTTGACCGGGCAGCCTCGGCTCTTTCTATCGCGATTTCCCTGTCTAGTTCGATCTCGATTAGTGAGAACGCCTCCTGTCTCCATGGTGGTAATGGGGTTGGGTCAATCATTTCGATTTCCTGTAGTCTCTCCAGGTTCATTGTTTTTAAAGCTTCTGACAGCGGGAACCGGGCGAACGATCCACGATTGTTCCGTCTTCTCTGGGCCCGATACAAAGCGCTCCATATGGGATGCTTTAGGGGCAGGGTGTAGAGTTTCGTAATGGTGTTCTGCGCGCGATGGCGTAGACGAAGGTGAGTTGGCAGCACGTGCGCTTCTACATCAAGTGTGTTCGTGGCTACCGTCCGGAAGGCAGATAAGACGCGGATGAGAGCCGTTCGCTGCACAGTACGTAGATGCCGCAGGTGGGCCAAGAGACATAACTACATAGCCAAGATTGCCCGTGGCCAAGCCTTAACGAGTTCTTGGACTGATGTAAAGCAGC
>JAHAQQ010000027.1:0-28872 GCA_019190355.1 Penicillium palitans
TCATTTATGTTAGTTAGAGTCATCCACATCTGCCAGTTGTACCATACATTTGCAATACAGACAGATTTCTGTCACAAGCTTTACCCGCTGCCAAGGTGAGATTAGTAGCATATTGATCATTGGTTGGTTGCCTTTTCAAGTTGTGGATTCCCCTTGAGTATGCGAACTGGATACATATGCAGTGTGATGATCTATTTTACGTCCAAGCATTTTCTCATTCCAAGCATTTACCGATTAGGTAGTTCGTCTAACCATTTTCTAAATCCGGAGTAGTACCTTGGTAACTAATATCGGTCACCCTGAAGCTAGTATCTGCAACTAAGAAAGTTTAGGTTAGCTTTGCATGATTGTCGTTTACATCAGAGCATCGCCGATGTGACGCTATGCAAGGACCAGGGCTGAAACTCTTCACCCCGCAGTTATTCTGGTCATTCAGGGACAATTTCCTTCCTGGGATACCAGCTCGGTCGTCCTGGCGGCCTAATATTATAGGTATTGTGGCTGAATAACGTAGCATTTTGGATCTTCTGGGTTAGTATGTCTCACTTGTCGCAGAACTAAAGGATCGCCTGAAGGATCCACTACATAACCGATGCTCACAAGGTAATATAAACTAGGATGTGGAAAAAAGCATTTGGTGGAAACTAGCGCCGGTGTTTCCGGAGGTAGTATTTACTAGTTCGCTAATTGTTTAGTCTTTCAAGGACCAGAAGAACAGATAAAGGACGACTTGCCCGGCCTCGAAAAGCAAGAATCATCTTTTCCACAACCCCCCAAAGCTTCTACCAGAAACCATGATGACCTACAGCCGCTCACTTCCCTTTGCGCTCCTTGCCTTGTTTGGCAGCTCCGGCCTCGCCCAAACCGTGAAAGGCCCCGAGTTCAACAAGCCAGACGGTGGCCCCCCAGGAAGCTACTTCGCTGCTGGCTCCTCCATCCCTGTTGCTGCTTTGCAGAGCGCTGCTGCGAAGGCTAGTACCGCTGTTCCGGATGCCACCTACCCCATCAATGGTGATAAGGGAGCAAAGAAGGTTGCCATCCACAGCGACTGGACCAAGTTCAGCGAGGTAGATACTCTTACCAGCCGGTTAATTGAAAGGTTCGCATGCTGATTCAATCGATGATAGGGTGCGGCTTATGTTTGGGTCGCCGACATGGATGTCGACTGCGACGGTCTTGACTACAAGTGCAAGGTATGGTGATTATTATCGTTTTTCTGAGAAGTGATTGCTGACACAATGGCACAGGGAAACCCCGATGGCCTGCCCGACACCAACTTCGGTGCTCTGGCTGCGTATGAAGTGCCATTCTTTGTGATTCCTGACAGATTCGGAACAAAGTACGCCAAGGAGCTTCCTGGTAACAACGTCGGGGCTGTCATCTGGTATGTTTTGCTTCCCTTTGGTTGATATTCCAGCTAGCCTCCTGTTCTAACCTAGAAACCAGTGATGGCAAGATGTTCTACGGCATCTACGGAGACTCCGATGGCGATAGCCCCCAGGTTATCGGCGAGGCCTCGTGGTTGATGGCCCGCACGTGCTTCCCCAACGATGACTTGAACGGAAACAGCGGCCACGGTGATGCCGATGTGACCTGTAAGTCATATAGCATCACATGTTTTTATTTTGACAGTTACTAATCCAACAAGACATTCTTTTCACTGGCGACGACGCTGTGCTCCCCAAGAGTGCTCTCACCAAGAACTATGTCACCAACTTCACTACCCTGCGCTCTATTGGTGACAAGCTCATGACTGCTCTTGCGAAGAACCTCAAGCTGTCCGGTGGAGGTGACAGTGGTTCTTCTCCTTCAACTACCACAACTGCCAGTGGCTCCAGCCCTACTGAGTCTTGCGAGTGGGAGGGACACTGTGAAGGTAAGAATTCTTCTACTCGTATTTTTCTTCGTGGTTACTAAGTAATTTTCTAGGTGCTTCTTGCAAGAACGGCGGTCAGTGCTCTGGTCAGCTGGTCTGCAAGAGTGGAAAGTGTGCCCCTGTCTAAGTGATTAAATCTCGATAGGGAGTTTAAGATGTATTCAGGGGAGCGATGGTATAAATGGCAGATATATGTAGCTATATGTACCGAATTTGAGGCCGCAGCCGATATTTTCTCTAGCGGGGTGCTATTTGGATTAGGAATCTGAAGTGCTAAGACTAATTCTTCCTAGAATTAAGATGGGATGCACCAATATCCAGTACGGGTGGTTGGGCACTTGGCACGGTTATTTGGTATTTCTATATTGTAGTGGTCTCCTCTACGACAAATATCAGTTCCAACAAAGTCCTCTCTATTCTAATATCATAGGCTTCAATTTCAGGTAACCCTTGCACGCTTAAGTCGAAAGCATGTTCCTGATAGTTGTTTCAAACTGCTCAGGTTCGCGGCCAAGCATCTGAGCTAGATTTGGGGTAACTGCTGCACATTCGCCATCACGGATCCCGTCAAAAGCAGTCGCCCAGAGCGGCGCCCAGTCGCCACCACCATATGTGAGACCAGTTTGGACTTGTGGCTGTTTGACATACTCGTTCACATGTACCTGGCGGACCTTGATTGGCATGTTGAGCACGCGGCTGAAGACATCGGCTGTTTCATTGAGAGACAAAGCACGAGGGCCTGAGAGAAGGACGGTTTTGTTTAGATAGGGAAAGGCAGCGGGATCTTTGGCGTGTTGTGCAATAAGTTTTGCGGTTGCTTCTCCCAACTCGTCTTGCTTAGCCCAAGCAAGGCCAGGAGCCGAGCCATCGTGGGGGATACATATTTCGTTTGAAGGAGCTTTGAGATCAAAGAAGGCGGTATAGAGTGGGAAGGACTCAGAATACAACCCTTGGCGAATGACAGTGTACGTGAACTGTGGGTGCTGGTCGTGTAGCTGGGCCAAATACTTCTCCGTCGCAAGGTGTGCAAGCATAACCTGGGCCTTGGTATCGAGATCTCCATCACCAGCAAATGCAAGAGACGAGTAGAATATATGCTTCACGCCACTCTTTCGAGCCGCATCAATCGCGGCTTTGTGTACCTATAGAACCAGGTTAGCTCCTAGGCGGTACAAGGTAGAATCAGAGGTGATAAAACCAACCTTGAATCGATACTCATTTTGAATGCTAGCATAGGAAATCAAGTTCAGAGACGAAATTCCTTCAAACGATTGGTCGAGTGTCTGGATATTGTCGTAGTCGGCCTTGCGAATAATAGCTCCAGCGGCTTTCTCTTTGCTGAGTTTCTCTGGGCTGCGAGCGATGAGGACCACTTCATTGGATGGGACTTGGTCAAGAAGGTGTCGAAGGGTACTGCCTCCAAGGCCTCCAGAGGCTGGGAATATGCCGAGCTTGTTTGCCATAGTTGAAAAGCTGTTGGTGAATAAGAAGCCGAATGGGAGCTTGTTGTACGGTTCTTATAGCCAACGGATCTATAATAAGGCTGTAAAAGTCTCCGGCTTCGGGTGAATTAGAAGTTGTCTTCTCGGTGAGTTACTTTAATGGCATCTACGTCTTTCTGGTGGAACTCAACAGCTGATTAATACTTCATATGAACCTTGGAAGTTTCTAGATGAATAATCATTCAGGGACTCCTTTAGAGGCGAGTGATGCGTGTAATCTAACTCCGGTGGATATAGACCACATCGGCACATCGCTGCAGAAGGTCAAGCTCAAGGATTTCTTTGAAGCGAAGTCATTTACTGCCCTGCCTGTCCATTCCTTCTGTCCGGACAATGAAAGGGAGGCCAAACCCCCATATATTTCGCTTAGGTAACTACATGCTCAAAACTTGTAGTTCAAGTGTTTCCTTCGATTGTGCATTTTCGTGGCGAATTTCGGTTCCCCTTCTCCACATTAATTACAAAGCAGACAGTGATATCAAATGTTAAAACTCCAGTTGAGCTCCACCGGACTCCATTCACCTCCCGAGGATGTGTCTGATATTCCACCGGACCAGTTAGTTCCACACCTCCGGGTGACATTCGTGCTCCGGTATGCACAGCGTTAAATAGCGCGATGGACAGCAAAATTCTGTGCAGATTTCAAATTCAAGTTACAGAAGATTATCCTGTTTATACGATTCAACCTCCTCTTAACGAAGAAGATCAACTCTACAATATGGGATCCGCTACAACCAACGGCTCAATCGAGAACGGAGCTACTACCAACCAGCGCCCTGCCGCCGAGGCCGTTGCTTACCAAGGCGAACGTCTGCCCAACGTTCCAGACGACTTGGTCGTACCCGGAATTCTAAATCTGAACTTTGAGGAAAAGCTCTGGGTGCCCCAGGCCCCAGACGTCTGGTTCCGACCTATTCTTTTCAATGTCTCGCAGGGTTACTTTGTGAACCTGCTCCGTGTGCGTCGCTCGGGCATTCTGTCGCGCCACCGTCATTCTGGTCCAGTCCATGCCACAGTTTTGAAGGGTAAATGGCATTACCTCGAACACGATTGGTGGGCCACGGAGGGAAGTCACGCTTTTGAGCCCCCCGGTGACATTCACACTCTCGAGGTACCAGACGGTGTCGAGGAGATGGTTACACTATTCCATGTGACTGGCGCGTATATATATGTGGATCCCCAGGGTAACCCTGTTGGCGTGGAAGATGTTTTCTCCAAATTGGCTAGCGCAAAGGCACATTATGAAAAGATTGGACTTGGTTCAAATTACGTCGATCAGTTTATCCGTTGAGTGATCCCTGCTATTTATCTCGTGTCACATTATCACAAATGAAGGTGTTGTGGGGTTTGTCAAACCGTCTTGCGAATCCGGTCTTTGTCGTAGTGTGATTCTTATTGAGAAAAGGTGAGCACAAGGCATGAGTGTAGGAGTCGTATCAGGGCGTATTGGTCCAATTCCACACCCAGCTCTGGCCGGGAAGTGATAAGTTGAGATCGTTTAACCGCTCGGGAAAAGAGTCGAGGGACGGGATCTGCGAGTTGAAAGGCGCCTCATCATTGGAATGCTGTAAATCTTCAGCTGAGGGTCTTCGATCTCCCCCGATTTCACCATCCGTCGGCCTATAGTTGCCTACGTGTGTCATAGGATCCGAACACTCCCAAAGCACTAGATCACAAACAGTTAGTTAAGTCAACTTCTGGTGTTCGCAATTGCTGAAGTTTGTTCAGCTCAAGCAGTTAATGGAACATATAACATACCCTGTTGTACCGAGTCGAGCGCTTGATCGACACCAGCATATAGAGGCAACAGAGGAGCCGGGTAGGCACCAAAGTCCGGACCTGGTGTTGTCTCAATTTCAGAGACAACTCTTAGTCTACCTCCGGCGTCCGGATGTTGCGGGGGATAACCTGTATTATCCCGACCTTGAGACAACTGCGCCGAGTTAAATCTCTCATTCTCCAGGTGGCCCATTGCATCAGAGACGTGACCCTCTTGTGCAATGCTGCCTACCAAGTCCCTTTCGGTGTCAAGGCTATACACAGGGGTCATATCAAACGGTGGGCCGTCTAGAAATGCACGCATTTCTCGCTGAAAGATAAGATGGAAAAGTCCTTCGAGAACCTTTACTGTCTGCGATGGAACGATAGATGATTCCGCAAGGTTTTTCTGTAGCGAGATAGAATTTGCAACCCCTTTCTTTGCATCTTGCGATTGTGCAGAACCTGGATCTGACAATGCTACCATGCCAAGAGTCACCCCAGCAGTGAAATTTTGCATCGCAATGTATGCGACTGCGTGCGTATTTTTGGCGGCAAGGAGAGCTGGTGCATATCGTGGCAAGATGCTACACGTGCGGCGAGCACAATGTTTGCATTGATCAAAACTAGTCGGTCGATTTTCTGGGCTGCGAGGGTTGGGGCCCATGATTAACTGACCAGTGTATCGCAGGAAAGGACGATGCAGGATGATTTGAATATTATCATACGCCAACTGGAGTACTAAAGCCTGTAACTCGAAAAGTCGGTACACGTCAAGCTCGGTACTCGACAGGTTGTTCGTGTGTACTTCAGAATTGTTCTTTAGCCTTAGCTCCGCTGGGAGCCTTTCAAACCAATCTACCAGCTTGGTGTTGATAACTGCAGCTTGGTGTCTCACATCTCCTGATTTTGGGGAGTCAAGGTTATATATGCTGCCGATTATCGAAGAGGCAATGGTGTACAGCTCAAATATGTAGCGCTGATAGGTGCCCAATGTCACGCGTGCTGGGTGGGTTGTTGCCGAGTACTCCAATGAGTTCAATAACGGATGAACGGCCTGTGTATCCTCCATATCTCGTGGCATGCTAACTGAGCAATGAGCGTCAACTATAGATGACGGTCGTCCATAAGTTATTGATGCGAATCTGTTAGATCGTAAGTAGTGTTTTCAGTTGAAGAATACCCTGTCACCGGGCCAAGGAAATACAGACCTGTCGAGCACATATAACGCCCACCAAGTTCGCTTGCGGGCTTCAAGAACACCCTCCGGTGCAGGGCCCCAGAGGGACTCTTTGTGTAAGCCTTGCGCCTGCGCGCTGCCAATTCCTGCGCCAAGAACGGGCAACGCCAGATTAGGCTTACCATTATAAAGGTCAAATGTGCTCAACAAGATGCAACATTGAACACACTCTAACCCTCCTGCGTCCAGAATCTCAAAGAAGTGCGCTCGAACCTGGGTCAACATGTTACTTTGCAAAAAGGATCTCTCTTGCTCAGTGAGGCCAATATGTGATCCCTGTTCTTCCGAAGTATACCTTGCACCTAGGGCAAGTACCATCAAAAGCAGCACCGCCACACCATTTTGTCGAGGTGTGACTATTTGTTTGCCCATGATATCCTCATACTGCTTTTCCAAAGACGATCGATCAAAAATCATCATAAACCAGTGCACTGATTTCCAATATGATTGTAGTAGGAAGTCACATATTTGTCGGGAAGGAAGAACCAATCCGTTGAAGTGAGATATAAGAGGAGCGCCTCTCTCATTTACTTGATCATCAGAATCTCGACTTGGACGAGATCCACCCCCAGGGAGAGCGGAGGTATTGTTGGTTTCTGTCGGTGATACCATGGATGCTGTGTTATGCATTCGAAAAAGCTGTTCATCGGCTCAACTTTACGTTCGTAATAAGCCTCTCATGGGATGTTGTAGATTACCTCATCTGTCAGCTCGACGGCTGATACTTGCGCATATCTATGCGGCCAGGGAAGAGATTCAGGGTCGCCATCTCGGTAACTGCTCGGGCTGTGAGAAGTCTGGGGCCTATTGACGGGTCGCTCCGGTCTCTCAGAAAGCGGAGGCGTTGTTGATGGGGCAGGTAGATGAGAGCGTGGTTGATTGGCACTGCGGCGCCTTCCGACCCTCATTTTCTGTGTTTGTTTTGACTTCCTAAGGCAGTTAGGCAAATTAGAATCTCAGCCTCTGCAACGTCTCACAACCGGAGGACCCCTACCGTAATGGTGTTGATGTTGTCAAGCAATTAAAGCCAGAGCGCACACACGGTGAGCATGGCTTAGTAATATCACACTGAACTTGTTAGAAGATGAATGCCTGCGAGGTTTGAGAATTCTGTTACTTTCAACTTCTGTCTACGGCATCTATCGCACGCATGGCGGCGGTTCCCCAGTTGCTTGGGGTTCGCCTGCGTGGCACCTGGGGACGCTGATTCCTGCATCTTGCAGAAATATCCCCAGTTTTGGATTGAATGCGTATCGCAATGCTCACTAGCGGCTCTAGTGAATTGTTTGCTTGATTTCATCAAGGGAGCGCCCTTGGGTCCACCGGAGCATGTCCAAGTCCACAGGTGGCGTCTGTATTAGTAACATGTCCGTTTTTCAGGGAACCCCATAACTAGTTAACTACCTATCATCTCAGGGCTACAACTAGGATGACTAACGGACCAGATATCTTCAAGGCGATGCCGAGTCCGAGTGGAGCAACAATTCCAAACAAATTTTCAAACAGGCTTAGAGATAGAAAGTGAGCTGCAAAATGGGTTGGCAACAAAGATCAAGTAGCTAGCATACCCCCATCTACGATCAAACTCGAGCCTGTAACAAAATCGCTTGCTCTACTAGCCAGAAAACTAGTGGCTCCCCTCAAATCTTCAGGCGTTCCCCAGCGACCTGCGGGTGTCCCATTTAGGATATAATTGTTGTAGGCCGTATCACTGTGGCTGCTTCGTCAGGGGGGTACTGCTGTATCTGCTTCGGTTACAAACTGAATTAGATGGCCACGAAAGAGAGGAGATGTTGCCCAGGAATCCGTCCAATTTCCGCCAAATATTTTGAGAGGGATGCTGCATTTGGATCATTCGGCAGTTGAATCGAAACAATATCAGCACCGGCCTCTCCGAGAGATTTACACATCTCTAGACCAATCCCGCCCGTAGCACCTGTGTAGATTATAGTTTTGTCATTGGTAGGCAAAGGTTTGGCGATTGTTGTCGTACTCTGGGAGATGCTCAGAGAACAAAAATCGGATTTGGTTTTATTTTGAACAGGGGATGACGGAGCAAATGGCAGTCAAGATAGACAGCATTTATTTTATGTGCTGAATATGCTAGTTGAGTTTGACGGCAAAAGACTACTAGTCTTTTTATACGTCTTGCCGCTAATGACATATGCCAGCATACCCCGAGGTTCAGGGTTCTAGAGTTGCCCAGAGATATATCCGGTGGATATGCTCCGTTGTATGTCCACCGGAGCGTATCCGGAAATCCTCAATATAATAAATCGGGGCTTATAATTAACAGAAATTAAGGTATATAGTAATATGTCGTATAGATAACAGACATATATTTCTCCAAGTGCAATAACAAAATCTGCTGATTTTTAATATATACGGACATGGCTTACTAACAATATTATGCGCTTTTGTATAGAGTACGCCATCATGGCGGTCCATTGATTTTCTGGGTTTCAATGCCCTATATTTCTACCATGGTATTCGACAACTTGCAAAATCCAGCCGTTGAGCTCATATAGATAATATCGGTTGATAAACAAACCTAATGCGTATGCGACCGGGCAGGACCGTTCAAAACTGATATGGGCTGGGATACTATAAAGATTGTAGCCTACCTGATCATTTTATCTCCGTTAATGGAGGAGTGAGGGAATGATGAGAACTAGAGTGTGAGACAGAGGTCTTGAAATCAGATCGTCCACATAGAACATCACAGTGCTTGGAGAATAAGAAAGGCGAGGATGATAGTGAATGCGAGAATGGTTTCCGCTAGCTATTGTAAATGTACCTTCATGAACGCGATGGCCAATAGGTGTCATAATCCATTTTACTCAAACTATTTACCCATCTGGTATATGCACACAGCTAGGAATTAAGATAGAAAGGATAGCCATCAGCATAGTGGCCCCTGGCCAGGTCCTCGGCTTATCAGATCAGGCGGGCATGACCTGTGATCTGTTTGATGAGTTTGCATGTGCTGAAGAAAGAACCTTGGAAGGCGTAGATGTGATAGACAGGCACGCTTTATTAGCCTAACTCTAAAACAACTCATCAAGGTTTGTTGCCTCAGGAACGCCAGTGGTTTTCCCAACCAAGACCTTTGTGCTTGTCCAATACTCTAGGGATATTGCTAGCATGAGAGCCGTCTTGCTATTGCGGCCCCTTTGCAATAGCGATTTCCACTATTTTCTTCGGGTTGGGTTCACAAGTACTTCAATCTCCCTAGGTTTCTGCCGCCGGACGGGGGAATGCAGAAGAGAACCACCGTTTGCATCGGACGGTCTTTTTTCATCATGTCCTGATCCACGGAATACCGGATCCTGTTGTTCAGAAGTGATAAGACGGAATGATGGTTTAAACATGATGTGACGTGAAGTGCCTTGAACTGAGTATCTCGATCGTAGGGGGATGATGCATCAAGAGCCTGGTATAAAAACGAGAGAATGTTTGTCAATATGGCAACAATGAGATTACATGGTTCAACACGTGTAAGGGTTAGTGATTGGGGTTGGTGATGCCTTTGATCAGGGGTTGAGCAAGAAGTTGAGGTACATAGGCATAAAGGAGTCTCAGGTCAATCGCAATTTTCAGCATCAATTGGTGAATATGAGTCAAGTGGCAACAATGGATTGGGTACACTGAGTCAGAAGCCCAATGAGGTGGCCAAGTTCACCCATGGTGCTTTGACCGTTCTATGTATAGACGAGGTACGGAGTACGGTGTAAGGAGAAAATTGTTGAGGATACAGTTGTCATCCAATCATGTGACGGTTGGAGAAGGCGTGCCTGTTTGTTGGGTTTGTTCCGGGTCACCTGAGCGATCACCTGAGATTTCAAAATGGCGAAAATGCGGGGGAGCCCCGGCCCGGGTAGCCAATTGGAGAATAAATCCCTCACGCCTTGATGTGGCAATGACTTCATTTTGCAAATTTTTGCAAATTTTGCAAATTCTGCAAATTCTCTAAATAGATCGACCTATCAAAGGAATGGAAACGTAAATGATTCCAGGGGTCATTTGATCCATTTGCGTGATATTACATAAAAATTCGGTTTGCGTCGGGGAGATGCTAACTCGATTCGGCCATTCCTTACGTTTTATGATCGAATATGAGTCTAGAATGCCACGATCTTACATGTTTTTACGTGATTGCACAAGGATCGCCAAGTAATTGCCGAGGAATTCGACATCATACTGGCAGCGTTGTTGGAGTTGTTCCAAATGGCGTTATAACGATCTACCCGTGGTCATCCCCCGCAAATTCTTTATAAGGAGGCATATTTCCCCGGACTTGGGAGATGCCACTACAATTCAATTCCAAGACATCTCCTTCTACGTCATTGTCTACGGGTACCTTATTCCGCTCAACTTCCGCTCCACTACAATACAATTACATGTGAGTACTATAGACTCCCTACCTAGGTATATCCTGACAGTTACTGATACAAAAGTCTTTAGTCAATGACCCAAGGTCCATCCTCTTTCATCATGACTATCCAACTCGAGCGCTCGTCACACGGCTGGAAGTGCGAACAATGCGGACTCCCCGGAGTGCGTCTATCCACAAGCTCCGGCTCCAATGATGCCGGCAGTCGCGCATACTACAAATGCGTCCCATGCAATCGCTCCTTGGGCCCTTGCCCTTGCACCACACCAGGAGCCAGAACAACCTCAACGTGTCCATGCAATGACAGCGAGGCCGAATCATCAGGCGAAGAGCAGGTGCCTCGCCGTCTCTCCAACGCGGATTTCGTGTCCGAGGAGGATTGGGAGGCAAATTGCAGCCCCGGCTTCATGGTCTCAAGATTTAAGGCTCAGGGCAAGGAATTGCTTCTCTGGCCTTGAAAATTATGCATTTTGGGTTTTGTTTTGGGAATAGCGAGCATTATTTAATTCATGAAGTGTTTATACTCGACCGTTGCCTGTCAAGGCGACGCAAGATCCTCGAGTAAAAAGTTTATATATATCATTAATACGAGTCATTGGCTTTGAGCCCAGAATAAACAACTTTTCGGTACCTACCTATCAGCAAGGATCCACGAATATACCTAGGCACAGACTAATAAAAGTTGGTGTATTTATATACTGCGACTTTGACGCTGGTTGTTTTCCAGGCATGAGCTCATGTACATATGTTGTACAGTAAACCCCCGTTATAATACGTGGATATAACAATCACCTGGGTTTCACAAACTAAAATCGGCGCTTCATTTGATCCTCTACATTAGTAACGAATCTTTCTCGTCACTTCATCATCTCTCCCATACAAAATTCACTATATTTAGGTTCTGTGACGTCATTTTGTATCAATACTGAACCAATTAAATGTCTCGCTGGTCAAGTATGTGACCGTGGACCAATTTCAGCAAATTAAAATAGGGTCGATCGTAACCTCCTAGAGAGTGGCTCTACGAGAGTAGTTAATTAGTGGGTTTAATAGATATGAAATGTTAGCAGAAGTGAGGGAATCAAGGGTATAGAGGTAGAATGATGTTAGGGACCCTTTTAGGGTATAAAATTGGATTTAAACTAGAAATCCCACATATTATTATATATTAATATCGGACCTAGCTTTTACGAATACCTAGATTTAACAAATTCTTCACCATGTATCAATTGCTGTTATAATGGGAGTCTAGCATGTAGTTGTTCTAGCCTGCATCTTGCTTCAGCGAGCAGCCGGGGTAAATGAAATCATGTATTCTATTGATTATATAGCTATTGCCTTGTCCCCTTGATTTACCGATACCGTTGGGACTATAGACGCATCAGCACATTTGACTTGAATAACCTGATGCTCAATCCCCGTGTCGGAAGCTGCAATCACAACCGCACTCAATTGATGGCCGTATAGACAAGCTGAATCTAGCCCAATCGCATATCTACCTAGCTGCAAGCGACGCCTTGCATCGTGTCCGAATATCACCGTAGTCTTGGATGCTAGGCTATCTTGCCACCGGTCCCATTCCATAATCCAGCTTTCTTCTCCGGAAATCTCAGCCGGTACGAATCCAGCCTCATCGCCTGATGCACGGACGACGCTCCGTATATGCATTACTGCATGGGGATCCTGGTCTTCAAGTGATATACCAGGCGCAAGGCCCGCATGTACGACAATTAGGGTGTCGCCCAAGGAGGATGTTGGGATATGAGGCAACTTGACGCGCAAGATTAAAGGTAAAGCGGCGAGCCAATCAAGCTGGCGCGTCGAAAGTACCGATGCCGTACTATGCGATGTCGTAGCGCCGGTAGTAGTTGTAGATGTTGATTTGTCGGCAGTCTCAAAATCTCGGACATTATCCCTGGGTAAGTCGGCTGCGGGGTTCTCAGGTATGGCCGGATTGCCAGTCAGGTCTTCAGAACGTGGTGGATTATCCCTTGTGGCATTGATCTCCGCGGCTGCATTAAGAACTGCATTTTCGTGGTTGCCTCTCACAGCGCTAGCGCCTAGCTTAATAGCTAGATCAACAACACCAGAACTGTCGGGTCCTTTATTGACTAGGTCGCCGACTAGGATGAGATGATCTCCTTTGCTTTTGTCAAAGCTGACTTTGTCTAGGAGTGCTTCAAGGGACTTTCTCATCCCGTGTACATCGCCTACAATGACTAAGCGTCCACCGACAGGGTCATTTTCGGAAGATGGTGAAAGAGATTGCGGAATAAGGTCGGCGGGCAGGTCTGAGATGAATGTTGTGATTGGAAATATTTTATCGGAAGATTTCGTAGGGGCCATCTTTTTTTAGACTTGAAGCATATCTTTGTCTGGAGGGAAAGGGAAATAGAGACAATAAGATTAGGACTGTGTGAGCATGAGAAGGCTCGATACGGCTAAGCAGGGGCTCGTAACCCGATGAAGACTAGCGTAGTTTTGGGTGCGGGCCGTCTCGTGGCATCCATGGGCCTGTACTCCGTACCAATACTCTGTACTAGCTACAAATGTACTTATTAGCTTTTAAATTGTCAATAAAAACTGGAATTCAGGATACTATCATAATAAAAAGTAGGTTGAATGACCTTTTCTAGAGTTCAAGGGCGGTGTAATTGCTAGAGAGCTAATACGTACGGATACTAGCATCGACTTAACGTGTTCGCTGATCTGTAATTGGTCGATAATCAATGGCTATACCCGCCCCCGCGGCAATTTACAGGGGAGAAGAACCTTAGGTCTAGTCTAGTCTTGTCAGCGTAAATGAAACCCTCTCCAGCTTTCACGAAAACCTCGTTCCTCAAGCATTTCTTTCCAACAACAAGTGACGGTGGAAAACTCCCAAGATGCCTTCCTTCAGAGGCTTCAGGGACAGGGTTCTTCACAGACCCAAGAAGCCCAAGAATGCAGAATCTCAACTTAGTCAACCTGATGCCCATGCCGACCGTACGCCTGTTGCTCGAACACTAGCCCACGCTAGCCAGTCCACCACGGCTGAATCCCAGGTTGAGAACCCTTTGATGCCAGAAGACCTATGGCAAGCTGCCTTTGACCAGCTAGATAAGAAAGAGCGTCTTATTTTGCAGCAAGGAAACACTTCTGCTCTAACCAACCAAAATGGCGAGAATCACTCGGGAACTACGGGCTTGGTAAACGAAGTCATTAAGAAAACGAAGGAACAATACGAGGAATATCTACGGGGGGGAATTAAGATAAAAAAATCGACGGGAGAAGACATCGATCTCCGGAAGGTCTCACGGAATATCATCGATGCTGCACTTTCTTTTAAGGAGGTCATCAGTGCAGTGGTATCGTTTGATCCTACGGGTCATGCCGCCAGTGCATGGGCAGTTGTGTCACTTGGATTGACTGTAAGTCATGTAAATCAATATATATGATAGCAAAGCTTATTTGTGTTCTAACATACAGATGACCAAAAACTACACTGACCGACGAGATGCCGTGTTTGATTCTTCAGAGTACCTAGCCGATGTCCTGGCCCGATGTGCGTATATTGAGAAAAGCTTTTACCGCAACAACAATAGGGAAAAGGCCATGGTGGGAGATGCAATTGTCAAGATCTACAGATCAATTCTCCAATATGCAGCAGAGATCCTGACTGCCCAAAACTCTGGCACGGGAAGAGGTATACTCAACAGTATCACTGCAGTTGCCAATCAACGCCTCACACAGCTGCAATCTTCTATTGCGGAGAAAGAGCAGACGCTACACCAATGGGTTCAGTTAGATCAACATCTACAGCATGGCAAAGAAGCCGAAAACATTCTGACTCAATTGGATGACATATCAAAGGACCTCCGAGCTCTTGTCCAGAAGTTTAGTCTCCCTATTGCGAAAGGGGCATTTTACAACGCATACGAGAACCAACATGAGGATATGTGTCTTCCAGATACCAGGGTAGAGCTTCAGGGACGAATTTCAGTGTGGGCCGAATCACCAGAGAGCGAATGCATATTCTGGTTGAGTGGCATGGCAGGAACAGGAAAATCTACCATCGCCCGAACGATGGCAAAATCATTCAAAGATAAGGGGCAACTTGGAGCCAGTTTCTTCTTCAAAAAGGGTGAACCTGACCGTGCGAACGCTAAAAAGTTCGTGTCGACCATTGCAAATCAATTGATGATATGTGGCCCGCACTTGGCAGGTGGTATTTTAGAAGCAATCGAGACGGATCCAGATATTTCAGAGAAATCACTCCGAGAGCAGTTCAATAAACTCATTCTCCTGCCACTCCAAACCCAGGAATCAAATCAGAGGACGATGGTGATTGTGATCGACGCATTGGATGAGTGCGAGAAGAATGAGGATATACGCACCATCCTTAAGCTTGTTCCACAGGTGCATGACTCAGCATCAATAAGACTCAAAGTTCTCCTGACAAGCCGACCTGAGCTTCATATCCGTCAGGAGTTTCAGCTCAATCATCAACATGAAGATTTGGTACTCGATAAGCGCCCCAAGGAAGAGATTGAACACGACATACAGTTATATCTGGAAGACAGTCTTTCAAAGATAAGCAAAGATAATTCGCTACCCACAGACTGGCCTGGAACCGATGTGATGAAAAAGTTGACGGGGATGTCTGTTCCTCTGTTTATTTTCGCTGCAACTCTGTGTCGCTTTGTTGGAGATGGAATAAGGAGCCCAGAAGACCGCCTTGACACGATTATGCGACAAGGAGTGGTCTCTGGGCAAATGGAGAGCATATACCAGCCAGTCTTGGAACAACTTCTGAACCCCAAAGACAAAAATGAGTCAAAAGATCTTGCAGCGGAGTTTTGTGAGATTGTCGGGGTAATCGTCCTTCTTACTACACCCCTCTCAGCCCGTGCTATTGGAAAACTTCTTGATCGACGAGAGACCAAAATCAGCTTTCTGTTGAAGAAACTGCACTCAGTGCTCAGAGTCCCAGAGGACATAAATTCCCCAGTTCGCATTCTACATCTATCATTCCGGGAATTCCTTCTTGACACGAAAAGTGCGTTCCATGTGGATGAGAAAGAGACAAATAGGCGAATAGCCTCCGATTGCCTCCGCGTTATGAATACTGGTCTCCGCCACAACATTTGCGGATTATCAAGTTATGCAACATTACGCAAAAACATAAAGAGGCACACTGTCGATCAACATATCTCTGCAGATTTGCAATACTCCTGTCGCTACTGGGTGTATCATCTCGAGCAGAGCGAGGCTCATATCTCAGAGATGGAGCTTTTCACATTCCTCAAAAGGCACCTCCTTCACTGGTTCGAGGCCATGAGTCTAATGGGAACCATATCAGAGGCCATGGAAATCATACACAAGCTGCAATCACTGGAAAAGGTAAATACCTGCTCAGTCAGTATTACAAACATGACTAATAAATATAAAACAGAGCATGAGCTCTGAACTTTCAGAATTCTTATACGACACCAGGCGGTTCATCCTCAAACATATGCACGTGATTGACACCGCTCCGCTCCAACTTTATTGTTCAGCCCTTGTATTTTCGCCGACAGAAAGCATTATTCGAAAAATGTTTGAAAATGAACGAGCTAGAAGGATAAGAATGCTACCACGAGTGGAAAGTTCATGGAGTGCGGAACTGCAGACGCTCGAGGGCAATTCATTTTCGGTTGAATCTGTGGCCTTCTCCAGAGACGGTCGAATACTGGCTTCTGTATCCGGTGACACTATTAAGTTGTGGGATGTCAGGACAGGCAAAACACTACATACTCTCAAGGGCCATTCAAGTATGGTCGGGTCTGTGGCCTTCTCCCCAGACCCAAACAGTCGAATAGTAGCATCAGGCACATATGATCACACCATCAAGCTCTGGGATACTAAAACAGGCGAGGAATTACATACACTCAAGGGCCATTCGGGTTCTGTCTGGTCTGTCGCCTTCTCCCCCGATCCAGATAGTCGAATAGTGGCATCGGGCTCAGATGATCGTACCATCAAGCTGTGGGATACTGAGACGGGTGAGGAGCTACAAACACTCGAGGGTTATTCAGGTTCGACAGGTTCGATCCAGTCCGTGGTCTTCTCCCCCAAACCAGATAGCCGAATAGTGGCATCGGGCTCAACCGGTCACATCATCAAGCTCTGGGATACTAAGACGGGCGAGGAGCTACAAACACTCGAGGATCATTCAGGTTTGGTCCATTGTGTGGTCTTCTCTCCCGATCCAGATAGTCGACTTGTAGCATCGGGCTCAGCTGATCACACCATCAAGCTCTGGGATACTGAAACAGGCGAGGAATTACATACACTCGAGGGTCATTCGGATTCGGTCTGGTCTGTCGCCTTTCCCCCAGATCCAGATAGTCGAATAGTGGCATCGGGCTCAGATGATCGTACCGTCAAGCTGTGGGATATAAAAACGGGCAAGGAGCTACAGACGCTGACAGGTCATTCGGACGCAGTCTTATCTGTGGCCTTCTCCCCGGACCCAGATAGTCACATGATGGCCTCAGGTTCGGTTGATAGCACTGTCAAGCTCTGGGATGTCAACACGAGTAAAGAGATACAAACGCTCAAGAGCCATTCAAACTCGATCGATGCTATGGATGTCTCTCTGAACGGTCTAATACTGGCCACCGGCTCCGCTGATAATTCTATTAAGCTGTGGGATGTCAGGACAGGCAAGGAGCTCCATACGCTTATGGGCCATTCATATGGGGTCCAGTCTGTGGCCCTCTCCCCAGACGGGCAATTAGTAGCTTCTGGCGCAATTAATGGTATTGTTAAGCTCTGGGATGTCAACACGAGCAAGGAACTTCATACGCTGGTGGGGCATGCAGACTGTGTGAAGTCTGTACGGTTCTCCCCGGACAGTCAACTTATGGCCACAGGCTCTGCTGATAATTCCACTAAGCTGTGGGATGTCAGGACACGCAAGGAGTTGCATTCGCTCGAGGGCCATCTAGATTGGGTCCCGTGTGTGGCCTTCTCCCCGGTTGGCCAAATAGTAGCTTCAGGCTCATATGATCACACTATCAAGCTGTGGAGTACCAAGACAGGTGAAGAGCTACAGACAATCGCGGCACATTCCCATTGGGTTCGGTCTATTACCTATTCCCCAGACGGGCAACTCATAGCATCAGGCTCAGATGATGACACTATTAAGCTCTGGGATTCTAAGACAGGCAAGGTATTGCATAAGCTCGACGGCCATTCCGATTGGGTCCAGTCTGTGATCTTTTCGACGGACAGTCGAATACTGATCTCGGAGTCAGCTGATCGGACTGTTAAGCTGTGGGATACCCAGATGGGCAAAGAGCTACAGACGAACAAAGACCCACAGACGCTCGAGTGCGATTCGGATTCCTTGCAGCCTATGAGCGGTCAAATTGAATATAATGAAAGTCGCCATGTTTCCTTGGCAGACCGCTGGATATTCTTTGGAGGTGAGCCACTAATATGGCTCCCTTTTGAATATTGTAACTGGAGTTTCTTCGTTACTCAAGATGGTACTTTGATTCTTGGGTATCCTGATGGAAAGGTTTTGATCCTGAGCTTTTGTATGGACTGATTCTTCTATCTTTTTCTACTTCCTATTCAAAATGTGAGTGTGCGTGACAAAGCATTTGTACATTTCATTGGCGTCAGAATTGTCAATTCGTTTCATGTCTAAAGTTATTTATAACATTCTAAACTAGAGGTAACTGGTCACACATCGGCATAACTACATAGTAGCTGCATTCAGAAGTTGCTTATAAAGAATAATCTAGGTGTTCTTAAAGGAAAAGAATTTATCTTCACATCTCTTGATTTTGAGACTCCTTCCTGGTTTATCCAAGTATATATTGCTTCCAAGGTTGGGCTATTGTTACCAGCCAAGTTTATACCCACCAGTTATAGTATTCACACAGTTTGATCATTCCTCCACCAAGTTATTCGTACTTGATCTGCAATCACGATCTCTTCCTCTCTTATAGCTAGGGGGCACGCCTATTTTTACCTTTCACATGCTCACCTGTTCACCCCCCTCTCACCTCCCTCTCACTTCCATCTCACTTCCATCTCACTTTCCTCTCACTTTCCTCACGTCTTCCACAGGCTATAACACACACCCACTCTGCCTAGGTGGCATATACAGCGGACCTTTTACTTTTATTCTTTTCTTATCGTCCAAATGGCAGATACCAAGGAAGAACCACACCCAGTCGATACTCCAACCTCAAACACCTCCACCAGCCCCACAGCCCGCGGGATAGGACAAATTTTACTACGTGATGTCGCCCTACCAGAGTCAATCGTCATCTACTTGAAGCAGGACGACAGCACCTTACAAATCATGGCGAATCTGTGGAGGCTGGGCGTCGCAAGAAACCTACCAGTCCTCCATCGGGCAGCAAGTCGACTAGAGGCTCTAGCTGCTGTATGCAAGTCGAACTTCGCAGCTAGAATGCTGCTCCAATCGACCAATGGACCGATTTCCAATCAAGATGCCACAGCCCTCTGGACAGAAACTATGCCCGAATTACCGCAGCCATCGCAATACTGGAACGTTGTGATATCGTTGCTCCTATCGCGAGAGGATCGCATGGCGCTGCGTGACGCGCTTCGATTTGTTGCCGGGCTCCACGCGTTCAACGAGGCTATCCAAGAACTAGCCGACGACATGGAGAAATGCCTTTTTATGCAGCTAGCAAACAAATGGTTTGCGATGATATCAGGGGACCTCGATACAGAATCATATGACACGGAAGATAACACCGAAGACGAATTGGGAGAGAACTTGGAAGACGAGGTGGAACTCAACACTTAGTCTGTTTCATAATTCAAGCAACAGTGACCAAATAGAAAGCACTGAGTACCGTGGCCTATAGGGAAGCATCGCAATACTGGAGTGCTGTGGTATTGCTCCTCCCGTCGGAACAGGATCGTATGGCGTTACGTGACGCGCTTCTATTCATTGCAGGATTACAGGCTTTCGAAGAGTAGATCGAAGAACTGGAGGATGGACTTGAAAAGCCCCTATTCATGCAGCTAGTGGAAACATGGTTTGCGCTGATGTCAGAGGACCTTGATGCAGAGGAAGATTACATCGAAGACGACTTGGAACACAACGGGGTCATGACTTGGCAGTAAATACTCAGTCATCACTTTTTATTACTCTATCGCATACCATTGTTCACAACTTGGTAACCTCTCCTTGTATAGTCAGTTGGTCTGTAACCACAGTGTCTTCCTCTCCGCTTCCTTGCTCCTCTGCCATTGTTATCTTTTTATTGCTCCTTTTCTGCTTGATCATAATCCAAGCGACATTGAACAAATAAAAAACACTTAGTACCGTGGCCTATAGAGAAGATCACTGGTTAGTTCGTAGGACGTGACAATGTTTAGGAAAGGTCATACCCAAATAAATCCACCACGGAAACCAGGTGCTTTTGACACAGGCCAAGCAACCAACGGCACAACCAGACTAGTAATCTCCCCGACGCAATTATAGGAAGCAAGAGTAAGAGCCCTAACCTCCGAATCTCCAGCAAGTCCCTCTGCAGTCCATGCAATCAGTACTGGAATTGTCCCGTAAGACCATCCCACTGATATATAAGCGAAGAACTTGAGACCATCAGGGATGTTCCAAATTGAGAGTACCAAATTCGCAAAAATGCACAGTATTCCAGACAAAATGATAGGCTCTGTGCGAGATCCCCGAATATCAGAGTAAAAGCTCATCATCAGTGCACCAGCTACTGCCGCGCCATTTGTAACTGTAGATAAATTGTTTACAAGGGCGACCGGGTACTTGTCTGGCTGGGAGTCGAGCCAGAGGATGAATGGAGTGGCTTCGCTGTATGTCATGTTACAGAAAATGACTAGAAGGAGCACGAAGGCGTAGAATCGCCATGATGTGAAGATTCGTTTGATGATTGTTTTGTTGAGGCCAGTAGACGGCTTGAATCCTTCTTCCTGAAGTCTTTTGTTGGCGAGGGCTTTTTCTTCTGTGTTGAGGAAGCGAGATTTTGTGCGCTCGGGCATGTCGGGGAAAATTAGGAATCCGCTGTATATCCATGTTAGTTGGATATTTAAGCAAATTCCAAGGGTCTTTTTATGCTTACAGCAGAGCAATAGGGATTGTAATAACTGTGCAGATAATGAACAGCCATCTAGGTCACGATAGTAAGTATGGGGGCAATTGGAATCAATTATATGCGGTAGCAAACTTACCTCCAACCCTGTAACCCATGATTATTGTTGAGATGTGTATATGCAGCAGCCTGTAGGTATCCTGCGAACATCTGGCCAATGGGATTTGCAATCCAGAAAAGTGCATTCCGACGTCCCAGTTCTTCTTTCCTATACCATCTGTAAACGCAAGTTAGTACGCTTCGGCTTTCCAGTAGTCAGGATTCAAAACGAACGAGTTTACTACGTGGACCAAGCCCACATAGCATGAAGTAGCGCTCAATCCGACGAAAAATCGCATTACTACCAACTGCTCGTAGGTTTGCACAAAGGCTGTTCCAAGAGTGAAAAGACCCCAAAAGATCTCTGCAGCTGGGAGGTAGTATTGTGCCCTGTAGGGAATATCAGCTTGAATACTTGTGATGATTGTGCTCTTTCGTCGTCTATCAGTTGCTTACGGGTATTTGATCAAGACCATGTTGCTGGGGATTTGAAACACGACATATCCAACTTCGTCTACATAGCAACCATGATCAGCATAACAATAAATAGATACGCCTCATCCTACTGGGGACAACATAAAACAGGTAATGTACTCACATGCGGCATTTATATAATTCAATCTATTGCCAGAAAGATCGAGATCCTGTTTCATTCCAGAAACATACGCATTGGCTATTCACTTGTTAGCATATCATTCTCGCAAGGTGCCTGTGAAGTACACATACTCAATGCCGAAACGTCCAAATACTTGACAAAAAAGGACAAACAGGCATATGGAAGAACAAGCCAGTCCAACTTTCGAACGAGTTTGCGCTCTACCAATGGCATACTGACAGGGAACCATCTTGTGGCACTCTCTAGGCGTGATACAAAGCCCGCCATTGTTCCGAAAGGATGTAAGATATTTTGGAACTAACACAGAATTTCAATTCGAAAAACCGGACTTCTATAATTTAACTAATATCGCTTTTTCTATAGATCTAATCTCGCCTGTTTTGTGAGATATGAGTCTATATGGCATCATATCCCGGACGATAAGGATTTGTTGTAAGGCTGGCGGCAGTGAATTAAGTACCGATGTGGTGATTGCGCCATATATAACTAAATTAACACCACGAGAAGTATTTCAAATCAAACATAAAGTATTCATATTCGGGATAGATTCAACCTGTCGGATGATTTTTGCAGGAGTAAATGACGCGATCCTGCTATAGACAACGTTATTCGGACGTTATTCGGACTTCTTCCGTACCAGAGGGGCCCAAGAGCAATGCTTATCTGACTTAGCGAGAACTTTAGGATACCTGATACGATGGGGTTGAGTATTCGTGCTTTGTTGAAGGGATGACAGCAGCTTAGTGTCGAGCGGGGTTGTTCTGAATAGGGCAGATAAATAATATTAACATATAGCAACATCTGGACTTGGAAAATTGTCAAGCAGATTTGATATAATCGCATAAATTTAAAGTAAAGTCAAGTATTGAGCTTGAAAGAAATCCTTTCGCAATGTCAGCTGAAACATCGGCCCCCAAGCGGCGGATATACCTCAATGGCTTCGACATGTTCACGGTAGGCCATCTTTCCTTCGGCCAGTGGAAAAACCCTGCCGATCGGTCAGCAACCAAGCGACGAGACCTGTCCTACTGGACAAACCTGGCCCAATTACTCGAAAAAGGCGATTTCAATGCGTTGTTCCTTGCCGACACATATGGTCTATACGACACGTACAAGGGGACCGCAGAACCTGCTATTCGGAATGGAGCTCAGTATCCCATGGGAGACCCTTCTATTGTAAGTTAGCAGTCTGTTTCGTGGGTCCAATTGGGTTGCTGATGATATATGTACCAGCCAATTTCCGCAATGGCATCGGTCACCAAAAATCTAGGGTTTGCGATAACCACCTCAACTTCATATGAAGCTCCATACGTTGTGGCGAAGAGGTTTTCGACTTTGGACCATTTAACTGGTGGCCGGTTCGGGTGGAATATTGTGACGTCGTGGAAGGAGTCTGCTGCAAAGGCCGTGAGTATACCCGTTGACAGATTTATTACCAAAATTAACATCCATAGGTGGGATTGCCTCTGGTGGATCACGACAAGCGGTATGAAATTGCCGATGAGTACCTGACCTCATTATATAAGTGAGCAAAAGTGAACTATCGACAGGTATACAAATTACTTACCTGAAACAGACTATGGGAGGGCAGTTGGGCCGATGACGCTCTCCAAGAGAATGCTAAAACCGGCATGTATGCCGACCCAAGTCGCATCAACTATATCCACCACCACGGCGAACATTTCAAATTCGATGGTCCTCACATCCTAGATCCATCTCCACAGCGCACCCCGTTCCTCTTCCAGGCGGGCACATCTCCAGCAGGCGTCGCCTTCGGTGCGAAACATGCAGAAGGAATCTTCGTCTCAGCGCCTTCACCGCACATCCTCGCACCACGCATCAAGGCTATCCGCGAGGAAGCCACCAAGCTCGGCCGAGACCCCAAATCAGTGAAAGTCTTTGCGATCCTCACGCCGATCGTAGGTCGAACCGATGAAGAGGCGCAGGAAAAGTACCGCGAAGCCCTGAAGTACGCGAGCGAAGAAGCGGGACTTGCATTCTTCTCCGGTGGAACCGGTATCGATCTTAGCCGGATTGATCTAGACACGCCTATTACAGCGTCAGATGTACATGTCGACGCCCGTGTTCATTCCACAATCAATACACTTTCCTACCAGAGTCCTGATGTGCCTGAATGGACACCAAGGAATATCGGGAAGCACATCTCGATTGGTGGGGCGGGGCCTGTTCCTGTTGGTTCTGCAAGTACTGTTGCGGACTTTTTAGAAGAATGGGTCCGAGTCGCCGATTTAGATGGGTTCAATATTGGGTATGTGCAGACGCCTGGCACGTTTGAGGATGTTGTTGAGCTTCTGGTGCCGGAATTGAGGAGGAGAGGGGTATACGCGCCCCAGGGTGAGAGTGGTACAATGCGGGAGAGGGTGTATGGGCCTGGGCAAAAGCGTTTGCGGGAGGACCATGTTGGGAGGAAGTATGGATATGAGGTGTATGATGGCCAATAGATTAGTTACAGAGATGCATGTTAAATTAGTCTGACTTGAAATAAATATATGCAAACGGATGGATATAGCCCCAGAATACGGATTGTATACCGGCTTTTGTTTACATTCACACTTATTTGTCCTATTATATACTATATTATTTAAACACAGAATACTAGAGATAAATATAAAAAGAAAACAAATGCTATTAATCAAGCCAAAATCTCCGGCGAGACCTGTCTGAAATGAGAACCTGTGTCAAACGTAAGCGCCCTTGGTAATGTGCCAAGGCAGACCGGAGATATTTCTTGACTCTTTTGACTTGTTTCAATCCTTTTTAGGGGCCAAAGGGGCCAGAAGCCATGTGGCCAAGAGGCAGGTCTATATAATTGGCCCAACTCCATTAAAGCATTACGCTAATGCCGTTGAGATCGGGTATTTTGTACAAATTTTGATTTCTTAAGTGGACTCGCACAGATCATTTCAACATTTGTCAATTCTCCGATATGCATGTTTCCTTTTCAAATTTGGATCCTATTCGGATCCTATCTCAGGTGGAAATTGAGGTTGCGATACATTAAGTTAGCATGGCACTTTACAGATCTCAACCCGTGTTAAATTAATTGAAGACAACAGGTACGAGAGTTACCGGACTATCCGAACATATTGACACTAAAGGATTACATCCTGGACCAGTTCAATCTACTCCGTAGTCAGATTGTATGACTTCGCTCAAAGGGGGGATATCCGCAAATGAACGGACTACATCTACCGCGAGGCGTTTCTTGGCGGGCGTTTCATCTTTCCCATCTTCTTCCGGATTGATCTCCTTCAATTTAATCTCCCGTTTGTTCGAAACTATGACTCCTATTGGCCCGATCTTTGAAATAACGGGGTTTGTATTTTGCTTGGCTTCGTTTAACATCCCCCGCTAGTGGCTCGGTAATCTTAGACGATCCCCAGCCTTATACCTTCGATTCCATATGTGGAAATCTGAAACACCTCGATGCCTGCCAGGGTATGCACCAAATACTTCTCAGCAGCATCTCAATAACTATAAGTACTAGACATCTACTCATGATGTCCCTGTGTTATCCTCCCCATCATTCAGTCTCTCCTTCTCCTGACACTTGCTGGATTCAAGTTGTCTATCCATTCCTTTGTACACACACATTCCTTTCTTACACTCCTTTCAACTTAAATCAATTTTACCAAAATGATGAACTCTCCCCAAACTTCAGGCTGGCAGGTCCTAGCGACCAAGAGAAAGCTCATGGTATCCTGCGTTCTGGGCCTCTTCTTCCTTGCCGTCGGGATGGACATCCGAGCTGAGCTCGGAGCTGGAAACAACCAGAGCAAGATGTCCAAGCGCGACACTACCAGTAGCGCCGCAATCTGGCAACCTGCAGCCGGAGTCAAATGGCAAATCCAACTGGTCGACGCCGTTGAAGACACCACCATCGACGCCGACATCTGGGACATCGACCTCTTCGACAACACCGCCGAGACAATCACTACTCTCCAGAACAAAGGCCACAAAGTCATCTGCTACTTCTCGGCCGGTACATACGAAGACTGGCGCCCGGACATTAGCAAGTTCGACACCGCGGACTTCGGCAGCAACCTCGACGAGTGGCCAGGTGAGCGATGGCTAAACATCAATTCGAGCAGCGTTCGTGCAATCATGAGCTCGCGGTTGGATATGGCAAAGCAGAAGGGCTGCAATGGTGTTGATCCGGATAATATTGATGCGTATGGGAATGAGAATGGTCTTGGGTTGACAGAGGCTGATTCAATTGATTTCTTGACTTTCCTGGCATCTGAGTCGCATTCCCGTGGCATGTCGATCGGGTTGAAAAATGGTGGTGACATTATCGGCTCTGTTATTGATAAGATGCAGTGGTCGGTTAATGAGCAGTGTGCTGAATATGACGAGTGTGAGACATATGCTGCCTTCACGGAAGTCAATAAGCCGGTTTTCCATATTGAGTATTCTGGGGAGACTATTGAGTCTGGTGGCTCTGATAATACTTCGGTCTCGGCTGCCGAGACTACAACTGATAGTGAGACTACCTCCACTGCCACTGCTATCGTTACCCCTGCTTCCAGTCCTTCTGCCGCTGAAACTGCCACTCCCACTGTCACTACAACTACGACTGCAACTGCAACTGCAACTGTCTATGCTACCCGTGTTTCTACTTCTGCTGCGGCCGCTGCAACCAGCACTGGCACTGATGGTGACGACGAGGAGGAAGAGGATGACGAGGAGGAGGATGACGAGGAGGAGGATGACGAGGAGGAGGATGAGGAGGAGGAGGATGAGGAGGAGGAGGATGACGATGAAGACAACGAGGAAGATGACACCAGTTCCGATACCACCAAGGAGCAAAAACACCGATACGGTCACGGTCACCACAAGCTCCGTGCCAGAGCTGTTCTCTCCTCCACGTTGAAGACATCAGCCTGCAACGCGGCCAACGCCGACAAATTCTCGACTGTCATCAAGAACATGAACCTCGATGCTTGGGTTGAATATTGCTAGATTTAACCCGTTGTGGCCTTTGTTCGTACGGCAATAAATCTGCTTGCCCGTCTGCTGACCGGAGAGAGTTGTGGGGGGATGACTGTCGCTATATACAGTTCGGAGAGAGAGCCTAGAAAATACAGAAGAGATGTTGTAATCTAGGTATAACTCTTGTCTTTGTGCTTTGTCTAATTCAATTCGTAGAAGGGCCTGGAGCCAAGTCTAATTTTGGCACTGGCGAGATTATTCTACACTGTGTATAGCGAGAAGATATTCATTCAAATACCTCGTCTTGCTACTGAACTCATCAGATACAAGGGAGGCACATATTTTAATCAAACAACTTTTCTTTTTTTTTTTTTTTTCTTTTTCTCTTTTCTGTTTACTCAACTACAATTTCACCTTGTGAACACACCAGTTGGCAGTGAATAAGTGGTCATCATCCCCCCTTAAACACACAACTCCGCTGAAACCATAAACTTCTCATCCCTAGCGTTCGTTGCCTTCGGAATCACATTGGCATCCTGGACCTCACAGCCCCTCAGCACAGATCCACGGCCAATCTGAGCTCGTCGACCAATCACACACCCGGTCAATTCAGCCCTCTTCTCAACAACAACACCCTCCATCAAAACGCAACGAATGATACGGGCAGCGCCATCAATCCGGCAGTTTGCACCAATCACACTCTCCTTGATAACCGCACCAGGCGCAACAATCACATTGTCACCGAGCAGACAATCCTTCTTCGTGACATTGCTTGGCGAATCCACGCCTTCGGGGTAAGCAACTTTATGGGCGTGAGCAAAGGGCGACGCTGCCTTGCTACCTACCTCATCGATAGAGGGCAGTTTTGCCAGGAGAAGGGAGGTTGAAAGAAGGACGGCTGTGCTATCGACTCGTCGGATGAACGGGGTTGGTCCCCGGTGGACATATGCTAGCATTTCCGGCAGTTCAGTAGATGGATAAAACAGATCTAGCTGCATTTCAGAGTTTGAACGAGCTCGAGTAGTGCTCATCTCCCGGATGTCGATAACCTTATCGACGAACGCACCAGTGTGACTGCTTTCGGGTGTAAAATCTCCCTGCTGGGTGTGGGTGGTGTCTTCGTTGAAGTTCTTCGTCAATCCTAGCTTGTCGCCGAGACCTTTCTGCCATGCCGACTTGGCCCATGTACCGACCAAATCTTCGCTGACGTAATCCAGTCTTTTCTGATAGCGCACTAGATCTTTGACCCAGTGGGGGAAGACGTAGATGTGGGCGTCGCGAAAGGTGGTGAGCATTCTGATGCGGGGATAAGTCATGACGAGGGAATGGCGAATGAGGAGACCTTTGTCTTCGTTCATTTTCTCCTTGACGGTATCCATTGGCATTGACATTAAGAGTTTGGAGAGGTTGAATCGTGGGATCAGTGAGCCCTCGGGGGCGGGGACAACGGGTGCTTCGTTCTGCTGGAGTGGGGCGACAGCTATGAAATCGGTAGCTTCTGCCTGGATGCTCTCCACTCGGTTTTCTGTTTGGTAGTAAACGGCCAAACCACCGGAGCGAGCTTCTAGCGGACGATAAAAGTACGAAGTAGTTGAAGATGCATGGTGAACCCCATTAGAATCGTTGTTATCCTCAAGGACCCACTGGTTGGCAATCCATGCCTCAATAATTGATTGACCGGGCATCTCACAGATGAGGTCGCAGGGAAGAAGGAGGAAGTTGGTCGTGATACATCCCTGAACTTCAGGGAGGCGGAGCAACTCGGCGGTTCCCATTGTCATCTCGAGGTCTTTCGGAGCGATAACCGAGACCGAGGGCGAGTAGAATCTGGTAAGGTATGGATTTTGGTCCAAGGCGGCCCTAAGGGGAGGGAAGGACAGTGGAGGCGTGATCAACGTAATATCTGGGGTACAATTAGCCAATTTGATCCGATGTAAGGTGGGTCGAGAGACAGAGGGGGGATTGGGACTTACCAGTGATACCTGATCGTCTGCAAAAGTCAATGGCATAGAACACCATGGGTCTGTTTGCGACTTGAATGAGGCACTTTGGATACTCCTCAGGTCGGGAGGTGAATGTGTTGAGTGAACCTCCAGGGCCACACAGGATGAGGGCCTGGACGTCCATGGGACCCGTGTGCGGCATGGTTGTCAGAGTGGAGGGTCAATAAAGCGAGATTAGCAGGTCTTTAAGGTTCAACTTGCTGTGGGATGATCAATGTCGTGAGATGTGTGAGATGGGAAGGTTGATAAAGAGAAGTAGGGGAGAGAGAGAGGGGGGGGGGGGGGGGGGGGGGTGAAAAAAAAAAAGAATAGAAAAAAAGTATTGGAGCCCCCCGGCAATTAGTAGGGAC
>JAHAQQ010000027.1:28882-97004 GCA_019190355.1 Penicillium palitans
CCCCGCGCCCCCCCCCCCCCCCCCCCCCCCCCCCCCGCCCCCCCCCCCCCCCCCCCCCCGACACACCAAGCCGAGTAGAGACAGCTTGTATGCGCGCGTCACGTCGTTGAGACTGGTCACGGGTGAGAGGATCTGAAGTTGTTTGCTTTGACTGTCTGGGGGTATGACATTCAGGGTCAGGCTTGGTTTTATATTCTTTTTCCAGGGTATGAATACCTTGATTGGTTAGCTTGAATAGAGCATGGCTCTTCTTCTTTCTTTTCTCCCTTCCTATTTCTAGCCATATGAGGATCTTCTTCTCTTTTCATACATATGAACTGGCCTTTCAAAAAATTCTATTGTGTAGCTCGTATATACCTAAAAAGAGCATCCAAAAAGACTAACAATAAAGACATGGCAAGGCCGTATAAGCGGCCGGCTATTTTGCTATTCTTATTAGTATACAAATTGAAATTAGTGTATATACTTCAAGAATGTGGTGATGAAATAGGCAGTAAGGTAGTGTCCAATGAATGAAGGTGTACACAATAATCATTATATTCATGATATTCATGTCAACACAATACAATTCAACATCATAAAATACAGGCTGAATACGCAATAAATTGTGCAAGTCACGGGGATTTCAGTCTTTACCTTTTTGATGGCCCATGGGCTGCCGCCGCCCATAAGGGTATAAAATCCATGGGTCTCATGGGCCGTGACAAGGTTTAGGCTTCATCATACCTCAGCATAGAAGGTGAAACTTTCAATCCAGACCGCATGATTACTGTGACGATGCAATGCCCCTGGCGCTTGCTTCATGTCCTGGAATACTATGGAATTCCCTAGTGTTCTAGGGACAGCCAAGCCCTAGAACAACCGAGCTGATCTATAAAGACCAGCTTCTCATGTATTTAGAAGTCTAGGACAATTCAACTCTACAATTCGATAGACCATTCCATGCTGTCATCAACCGGCAAGCACCAGCTTATACTAGGACATGGTGCCTAGGCAGTTGATTGCCATAAATTCACCTGGCTGAGTTTCACAAGAGGGATACGGTTCCCCTATTCCTTCAGCTGTGGATTTCGAGTCGATCTTCTTCTTCTTCTTCTTCTTCTTCTTCTTCTTCTTCTTCAACTTCTTCTTCTTCAATAGGCACGCCCCTAGCAAAGAGGCGGGGTCACCGGCTAAAACATAACTATTATAGTGGGGAACCAGCCTTCTCTAATACATAAAGTCTAGTATGATAGTGTATTATGAGTGCTTCGACCCGTATTCCAGAGAGCATACAGCCTTAAGCGTTCCCCTCTTCGATATATATATTCAAGGCCACACAACTTCGAATAAATCCCGAACGATCATGCGTCTTCTTCAAGTCCAGTCTCTAATTCATTCTTTTTGTCCTTCCGCCAGACAAGCCACCACGAAGCCAGAATGCCCGAGATAGCCGCACAGAGGAAGCAAAGACAGATAACGTATGAGACTCGATACGTCGGTCCAAATACCGTACTGTATACATGAGGCCCAGCAATGCCACTAAACTGAGCCATGGCATTCGTCAGTCCAATACCCATCCCCACGGCCACTGTACCCTCGAGAGCTCGAATGCGTTCGGGCCAGATGACAGGGTATGCAGATCCGGCACAAGCGGTGGCTACAACCAAGGCGAGGTATTTGACGACTGAGTTTGAAACCGTAATCAGGATGATATAGCAGATGATTATCGTGCTCTCGACTGTTTTTGTTATCAGTAGGGAATTCATGCGCAATTCGGATGACTGATGCGCAATTCGGATGACTGATGCTTACTCGCGACAGCTGTGGTCCAGGGTCTAATCCATCCTTTGTGTAGTAAATACCCGAGAATATTCAAGAAGAAAAAGCATGCGACGTAGGGAGGCTGTTGGTTGATAGCTAAGTTAGCGTGATGTAATTGCCTAGATTGATCAAAACTCACAACATTCATCAGCTGTGATAAAGCGGTCGTGGTAAAACCAAGCTCGTAGATAACAGTAGGTAAAGCGTAATTCACTCCGAATCCTCCAATACCATGTCCAATCCAGTAGACCGTGAATGTGTAGAATGTTGGACTTGAGAGGAGTGCTTTTACATCCCTCCAGCTCCAGCTTTTATCTTTACCAGAGGGTGCTGCAGAGGATAGACGCCCCTTGAGGAAAGTCCTCTCCTCTTCTGTCAACATGCGGGCTGTCTCTGGGTAGTCTGGAAGACCGAATAGTGCTACCACAGACAATACGATTGCCGGAAGACCTTCGATGATAAACAGCCATCGCCAACCTGATAGCCCGCCAGCTCCATCCATAAAGCTGATGGCATATGCCAACAGCCCACTCAATGCGCCAGATACCTGACCAAGAGAGTAGAAAAGAGCAATTCTCCAGAGCAGCTCAGAGGGCTTGTACCAGAATGCCATGTGGTAGAGCACAGAAGGGTAAAACCCTGCTTCAGCCAGTCCAATTGCGAAGCGTACACACATCATTCCCGGAAAGTCCTGTGCAGCACCGGCAGCGCAGGCGCAGATACCCCAAGATAATATCAGGATGAACATCCATCTCGAAGGCGTGAATCTTTTGAGGAGGATGGTGTTGGTGGGTTCAAAAAACAGGTAGCTGTAAGAGAAAATAGACTGTGTCCAGGACCATTGTGAGGCGCTGAAACCGAGCTCTTTCTTAATTCCAGTGCCGGCTTCTAGGTTGATGATGGCCGCGTTGGAATAATTGCTGGAATCGATGACGCGGAAGATGTATACAATCGAGTAAAATCCAACGAGCCAGAAATCTATCTTTCGCATTACTCTTTTCTCGAGTTTGGTGTTATATTCATTTTCGGAGTGGTTGCGATTGATCTCATTGGGTGGAGTTGAGGGTATACTAGAAGTAATTACTTCCAGTTCGTCATGCTTCTCCGACACCATATTGTCGATTCTCTCGAGGATGAATTACTTGGAATAATTTCACCTCATCCTAAAGCAATATTTAACTTATTTTCTTTCAAACACCTTTATGCTCAAGTGTTACTTGGACCCCTCCGTTCTCGGCGACACGGGTTGGTAGGGCAAGGTGCCATGATAGTTTGGATCACGACATATTCCACCCAAATGCGCGTATCCCGGCAAGATCTACAACCTTGTTTGATTGATTCATTACTCATCCATCCTTCATATTGCGGCATACATAGTCTAAAAGCCTAGAATTAGGTGGTATCAATGGATGAAATGTGTAGAAATAATTCCTCAATGGACAAAACTGGTTTCATCATACAGAGGGAACCTAGGAATGAGAGAATGCCTCAAGATATTCTATCATATTGCCTTAATTCCTTGCTTTCTAATTGATTTCTGTCGAAGCAGCACGAACTTCGGAGGTTTTATGTCGAGGCAGCGTGAACTTCGGAGGTTTGTTTAAGGTTCCTCAAAGTACATACATAGTATGTAGGTCCACCGGGCTAACTCGGGAGACAGTGCTCAGGAGTTGCGGCCCTACGCAGGAATTGTCCAATCGCTGTGAATATTATTCATGTGCTTTCGTCGAGTGGACGGACGAAGAGATAAGCAGATAGAGGAGACAAGGACCTAACTAGCCATAGGTACTGTCTCCATTGGGGGCCTGGCACCCTATGTGCCTCCACCATTCGTCTTTTCATCACCTTCGAGTATACCAAGCTACTCATGTTGCTTAGCCTCCCCTGTTGGTTCCATTCTCAATCTGCTCACGTGGTTGTTTAACTTGTTGATTGGCAATTTTACGAGTCACGACCAGGTCCTATCCTAAACAAGGGGAACATTTAATGCAGTTAACATTTGTTCGTCCGTTCCGAGCCACCTTCTACTGGGCCTTCATCGCATGATTAACCCAGGCATTTGGGTTGAGATCTTCACCGCCGTGCTATTCAAACAAAGATATAGTCCTACATGGTAGAATCCAAGGTAAGATGGGGCAATGCACGGCAAGGCAAGGCAAGTCAGGGAGATTAAACATACCAATTCCACCCAAATTCATGTCTATTTCCCGGTACATCGGCTATACCTCCTCATCGTGCGCGTCATCAGGATAATCGCACTGTCGGGCGGCGTTATGGTTCTCTTGCTCCCTTACTGGGCCTCCTCGATCTCAGACGCGCGCACTCTTTCGCGGTTCGTTATTCTTATCATTCGACTTACAGGATCGATTAACGAGGGAAATATCTAGAAACTACTAAAAAGACCACAAAGAAGACTAGTAAATACCACTGAAAAAGCCATGCAGGCAGCCAATCTATTCTTGTATGTTACTTAGGTATAATTAACTAGAGTGGGAACTTAGGCCGGTTGTCATGATGGTCACTAAATCCCCCCGCGATGGGAATGTACACTTAGCTGTATACACGATCGCCACTCTAGTCTCTCCGGCTTATTTATCCATATTCAATCTCGATATGCAATCCATAAGTCTTAAATTTCTATTCTATTGGTTCGGAGTATTATTGAGTATAATTTCGCACCATTTCACGGCACAATAATGCCGTTGCATATAACGCCATCCTAAGCGGCCATGGTACCATAGACCCCGCATCTTCGCAATAGCAAGTGTATGGAGCGGAGTATTTACAAAAATAGTACATTATAGATACCAATCAAAGTTTTATTTTGAATTGAGTATAAAGTCCAGTCTTCTCGCCTAAAATATATTGCTAGTGTTCATCACTATCACTGTCCATCCCAAAATAAATATGGCACCCTCCGCTATAGAAGAACCGATCCCAATCGAAAAGGCCACTGTCAAACCATGGAGCCGACCTGCACCTACTAATGAGAAGCTCGATTGGGCCCCCCTAGTTGAGATCGATCTTTCCCGTTTTGACGAACCCGGCGGAAAAGAAGAGCTCGCGAAGCAATTATACGATGCCGTGACACGGGTTGGGTTTTGGGTAGTTGTCGGACATGGACTCGAGGACGAGCGTATCCTCCGCCAATTCAGTATCGGCAATGCATTTTTCAAAGAAAACCTCGAGGAAAAGCGAAGCTTCGAATGCAATTTTGCAGAAGGCGAGTATTTCGGATACCGTGAAAACTCAAGGTGGATTGGAGAAACCGGTGTGAAAGATAATGTAGAAATGGTACGAACATACCTATCTGCCTCACAGATTGTATTGAATCTAGCTAACTTACGCAGCTCAATATCCCCAAAACCATCCCTGCATGGGACGATGTTCCTAAACACAGGATTGTCCGTCAGAACTACGACGAGATAGCCAGCTTCCACCGAGATATCTTCGATAAGGTCATCCGCAAGCTATTTGTCTTGATGTCGATTATCCTGGAATTACCAGAAGACCACCTAGTTCAAGCGCACGCTTATGACAGGCGTTCCGATGACCACTTGCGATACATGATCTACAACACGCGTACTCAAGAGGAATGGGACAAGGCACAGGGATACACCAAGGGCGGTCACACGGACTTTGGAAGCTTGACTCTGCTTTTCTCACAGCATGTTGCTGGCTTGCAGATCCGGACGTCGGATGGGGAATGGAAATATGTCAAGCCTGTTGAGGGTGGGATTACGTGCAATATTGCTGACACGTTATCGTTCCTTACCAATGGTAAGTGCTCACATTAGTTCTCATAAAAGTATTTTGCTAACTGGGACGACAGGTTTCCTCAAATCGACAATCCATCGTGTTGTTACGCCTCCCAGAGATCAGATCGATATCCCCCGTCTTGGGTTGCTCTACTTCGTTAGACCGGGTGATGATACCGTGATGAGAACTGTGCCCTCGCCTTTACTTGATCGTCTTGGTCTTCTAACTGAAGAAGATAAAAACCAGAGCAAGCCTGCGCCTACGGGGACTGAGTATGTGCGGGCTCGGGTGAGGGATGTTCATCATAAGACTGTGATTGATCGTCGGGAGAACACTTCGTTTGAGTTTAAGGGACTGAAAGTTCCAAATTATTATAAGTAATAGATTGGCGGTGCTAGCTTGTGAGCACTTAGGGTTAGCAAATTGTATTTCTGTGCCTGTTTCTGATAATGACGAGGTGGTGATAGTATCAGCAGTCGAGAAGCAACCAAAAGTGGTTTCCGTTGGTCCTTCCCCTAGTCATCACATTTTTGATATCATTTGCGACGTCATTTACAAACAAAGGAACTCACGTGGGATCCTAAACTTGGGCAGGTGATATAAGCATAGGATAACCTTGGAAACCCTTAGGTCCTGCGTTCTCGCCTGAGGCAGATCATTCGAACGCCTCAGCCACAACCCTGCTGTGAGTCATGTATAGAACTGTAAGAACTGTAAAAACTGTAAAAACATCAACAAGAGTAAAGTACCGATGTAAATGGTGGGGAACACAGGGTGTGGGTGGGTATCATGATCGTCGGTTGGCCAACGTGGGGCAGCCTCATGACTGGACTGTCTAGCAACTATACTAACTAAGATACCACGGTGTCTTAATGCATAGTACTTATCTATTCTATAATTATTTTCTTGAAAGATGGTTGGTTTTTCCAGTAAGACATTCAATAATTCATCAACTGATTCCCAGAGTGGGGGGCTATCTAAAGAGTGTGAGGCTGACAGCCTAGTCCCCAAAAGGGCGCATTTCAAAACATCATATCAAAGACAAAGGAAAAAATTGGCGAAAAAAAATCAAAACCATCAGAATAGACAAGCTTCTCCACATCAAAAAAAAATGAGTCACAGTAACAGCCAATAAAGTCGTGCAGTAAAAACCGACAAAACACATGCATAAACATCGTCGACTTTCCGCATCTGTCATTGGCCAATGTCCCCCACACCCGCATGCTCCTTCGGGGAGCACACCAGTAATGGGGTCTGGCCAAGCCTGCAGATTATTGCGTACAATCAAAAAAACAATTTGATCGAGTCACAATCAAGTCGGGGTCCGAGACTGGGAAATCCCGCAGATCTCGAACACCCGACGTGCACTCGAGTCAAAGATCAAAGCTGGAAAACAGAAAAGTGAATTTCCGAGGGCGCATCCAGGCAGGCCCTATCAATCCAGATCATCAAAGACTGGGGTATGGGGGGGGGTAATGCCGATAATGTGTTAATTCCACATTACGGGCAGGGACCGTCTCGCGGTCAAAATGGGTTGTGGGCAATCAATGCCCATCTCGAGGGAATTGAAGCTTCCTCGAAGCGATTGGTGGTGGTGGTGGTGGTGTGTGTGTATGATCGTAATCAGATGAACCAGAGTCGAAATATGTTGCCGGGTACGTCGTCAAGTACGTTTCCAGGTATACGTTCAACGGTGCTTGGGGGAACCCTCGATGTACCGGCGAGGAGTCTCGTAGTGGCGCTCCACACGTTCCTGTCGGTCGACGCTGTACAATGACCCCCGGCTGGAGGATGGGCGGCTGGAAGAGCCACCGGGCGAGCAGTACACGATCGAAGTAGGGGAGCGAGAAAGGCGTGGGGCCCTCTCGACCAGCTGGTAAGACTCGGGGGACATGGAGCGAGGACGAGTCTGCTTGCCGCTGACCTTACGAGCTGGGACGGGGTAGGTCCGGTCGTAGCTGGAGGATTGGGTGGGCTGGACGGGTTGAACTGGCTTCTGAATGACGACGGCCTTATCGCGGATGCGCATGCCTTGCTCGAGGGCTGTGAGAAGCTCGCGGGCAGCGAAGGCATCACGGGGCAGCTTTACCCGTGTAGACTTGCCGCTCTCGAAGTCCACTGTGGAAAAGTGCTTGCCGTTTTGGCTGTAGAGGTAGTTCCGCAGAGTGCGGGCGCGGGTGTTGCCTGACTCGCAGAGTGCAAGACCATCCTTGTATGTCTGGACAGCGTGGGAGCAGTTGCGGCAGTGGCTGGCGTGGCGCTCAAAGTCGTCAACTACCAACTTCTCGTCGTCGTACAGGTCACGCACGACGGCGAGAGGGTCTGTTATCTCAATGGGGGCAGGCATGGTGTTGGTACGGCGTAGTCCAAGGAGTCGTCGGGTCAGACTAGACCGGGGAGGAGATCTCTCTGATGTTAAGAGAGTTGAGCGATCAACGGTGTACGAGGTCGAGCGGTAGGGCGACACCGTGACTGATTTCTGGGGGGTCACGCGAAGATAGTAGATGATCACCGTATGTAGATGATGTGAAACCCAAGTGTGACAGTAGATATGGAATGTAAAATGTCCAATGTATGTCCAATGTGTGTAGATTGAGGAAGATATTCTAGTGGAAAGGGGAGGGGGGGGTCGAGGGTTATATAGACTGGTTCTATAGATGGGCGCCCTGGAGCCTGGAGGGTCTGGTATCCACTTTTGACTGGTGGAGCCTTAGGGATCTGCAATACCTCCCCAGTACTTAGCGGCTCACGCTAAACACACGGGGAATAGCACGTACTATTCTTGTACTCTTCTTGTATCGCTCTAATCTGGATGGTCTGTGGCTAGTGAGGCTGTGTTATGGCTTCAAACACCGCCGTATTCGCGCTCCTCGTTCCTCTGATTGGCCCAAGTCCCCTAATTCACGGTCAAGTTCACCACCATGCACAACTTCTTCAACTCCCCACTATGTCCCTTTTGGTCCCCGACTCCATTTCCAAGGCATTATTATAATTTTTATTTTTGTGGCCTTAATTCCCATGACATCAACCGTCTTACTCGGTAATTTTACGCATGTCATTCACTTGTCTAAAGGCGTGTGGCTTGTGTTTCTCGTGTTCCTGCGCCATGACTAGGGTCTCGTGTTCCCCCCTGTTCCCTCCCCCCCCTGAGAACAGGCCTCAGGTTCGCGTCATTTCAAACCATTTTGACTTGACATTTGGAAATAAAACCTCAAGATTCAACCAGAGCCAGTACATTCAGAAGGTGTTTGATCGCAGGGTTCCCACCCACCCATTCCTCACGCTCATAGGCTCCCGCAACCGCCGCATTGCAATGAGCGTCTACCGAGACAACTCTGTAACTCCCTAAACCATCTCGCTGGGACTTCGAGCACTGTTCTCTTGTTCCATAATTGGAGATACTCGAGCGTTTCAAACTATCTAAGAATAGTGCGCTAACGGGGATTGTTTATTTTGGACCCCAACATTTGGGGATTCTCACCAGCCTCAATTACCCCTCTCAGCCCCAAGCCATAAGGTCTACACGAGCTCTCATCCAGTGCTTTTTTTTCACTCTATCCCCAATTTAGGATGACTGCTCAGCCTCAGCCACCAATTTCACTATCTCTAGTTCATGATTCGATACACCAGCCACTGATGTCTTCTTTCTCGGAAACTGATTACTTGCAATTTCTCCCTTCTCACTGCGCGCCGGCGCTCAAGCCAAGGATGCCCATTCGATTATCACCTGGTTTTCGATCTCTTTCAATTAACCTCGCTTGGCGCGCACGCCAGGCTACCATTTCTTCGATACATTCTCTCCCTAGGCAACAGGAAGCCACATTGTTTATACCAAGGGGCTCGAGCCTCCGATTGCGCGCGACAACCTCAAGAAGACAGGTTGTTATATTTTTATCATCCTCTGTTTTATCAAACACTGCCGGACCGTTTATTCATGGATCATCATGATATGCCCCTCGTGTCACATATACCCCTCATGACATTCATGCCCCCATACTAACCGCCGACCAAATTATGGCCGGAAAGCTACCCCTACCGCGAGGCCAATATCAGTTGTATTATTGCAACCTCTTTCAACAGCCCAGCCGGGCTAGCTCAATCGGTAGAGCGTAAGACTCTTAATCTTAAGGCTGCGGGTTCGACCCCCGCGTTCGGCTATTCCTACAAACCAAACCTGAGATTTCTTTTTTTTTCGTTGATGAAAATTCTGCTTGAGCCTCCATTGCTCATACTCGAAGCTGAGTGGCTGATGTAGGCATTGGGATCCACTAGTGGGTCGGGCCGATGCTTGAGAAATGCCTGGCAGACAAATCAACGGAAGATTATGTTTTGCATGCATGGATACCTATCCTACGCATGAACAAACAAATTGCACTTGGTAAATTACATGCATCCGTGCAACATGAAAAAAATTCCTCAAGTATCACTAGACTAGCAAGGTCAAATCCAGGCCATTTGTGGCTTGACTAGGTCCGAGCGCAAGGCAGAGAACGCCTTGTGCAGATAAGGGCGTGACAAGGTTTGTCCTTCAGCTGGACATGGATCATTGGAGACGATAGTGTATGTAGGCATAGAATTGACCTTTCTAGTTAATTAACACGCCATATTTTGTATGATTCGTCAATAGGGGCTTTACGTTGCCCGGGTGAGAACCTGCAAAAAAAACCGTTGCGGATATATATATTGCTCAGCTGAATACTACATACAGTGGCTGCACTATCGGACCGATTTTATATCGTGATCCTAGACCTACTCACACACATATGATTTCTAGCTCTAATTATTTTCAGACAAAATATGTCGACTATCTACCTGATCTCGGGAAATCTAGGGGAGAAGTTCTAGACTACTCCAAGTATACCATTCCAGCCAGCATGACAGCCTACAACAGATTGCAATTCCGGCTTGAGAGTGAAACATACCGACGATATTTGCCACCTAGGCTGATCGAAACGGTGTGGTGCCTTGTTTGAAGGTTTACTACCCCTCAATCTGGTCATCTGCCTTGAGTATTGCTTTGTAGTGGTAACCTGAATTCGAAGCGATCGACATGTTGAATCTTCCAGGGCTTTCTTTACCTTTACTCCCCCTCTTTCATCTGTCGTGGTAGCCTTGATCCAAAGAAAGTTAGTTGGTTTGTTGCTGATCATATCGCTGTTAGGGAAGTGAATACTGCAGCCTTGGATATCTGACGATGAATGCCAATCTAGATATTAATGCGTAATGAGTAACTATAGAGGGGGCGTTATATCTGTTTCCATTAGGTATGTCACCGAATGTCGGTGGGGTTCATCGTTCTACTAAATGCGATAAGCCCCAGTGATAGACTTACGGTTGGTATGAAAAGAGGAGACGGGGTAGGTATTAGAGGTCATGTGGCCCTACCTATTTGCTCCCAGATCATTTAGTCATAGATCCTACAGCTAGATTCTTCTTTCTCTAGACTGGGCAGTATTTTCTAGGCTACCCTTTGGTGTAGTTGTATTCTATGAGCTGCTGCATTGTATGGTCGCACCCATGTCTGAGGGAAGTAGAAGCCACACACACACTTTCTCTCTCTGGATTTATAAAACAAAGCAAACATAACAAGTAGCGCCTTTAGAGATCAAAAAAGAGACTGTAGGGTGATAGAAGAAGAAACTGTCGTGGGTAAGACGTAAGCAGAAGGTAGAAGAAAAGGGAAGAAGAACAACCCTGGAAGTGAGATCTCCGCGAGAGCCTCAACTCCTAGAAGGGGTCCTGAACCTGAATCAACGTATGTACCTATTAATGCATGTGCTGCACACGGTCAGACCTCTATTTAGTGGTCCTCCCGCCATGTGAAACGGCGGGCGCTGATAGTCAGCCTGCTCCGCGGTATACTAACTAACATCTACAACGCATCCTATGGCTTGTAATTTGGGACCGGCATCTAACTGCCAACTGTTTCCAAAACTACTAGGATACCTAGTGACTAGACATCTCACCAATCCCATTCCCGGCATATCCACTCTATGTACCAGCTTGTCACCTGCAAAGTGGAAAACGGAGATCCAAAATCAAAGGTTATATATAGAAAAGTCTCTTGCACAGAATATGCTTTTTTTACCGCCTTCGTATACATAAAAAGACATTTAAAAAGACATCCCAAAAGAACATCCAAAAAGAGATCGCAAGGCCGCATAAGCGGCCGATTATTCTTGTACACAATACGTAGTATCCCCAAGGGTACAAATGTCCAGTACGATCGATTACAGAGGCCCAACCACTGTGACTATGGCCAGTCAAACTACTCAAAATGACCGCTCATATGAGATAAGACATACCCGTGTTTTACCTTGGTAGGAATTAACCGCCGATATAATTAGCCAACCCCAACCGCTCTATCTATACTGGACTGATTGGAAAAGGTACCTAGGTTCTGAGTGAAATTTGGGTTGAATTTTTCATTAGCTGATAGACCTAAATGTTGAAGGACTTGTAGCTAAAGGTTATGGCATTTTGTGAATACACTGTAGAAACCACATGGGTTTGCCTCGCAGATGTCTGAAGTTTGCCACAGAGTACCACCTCAGCTCTGGATCCAACAACGCTTAACACATGAAAATTCGCCATATAATATAGATTCATCACCAATCACCAAAGGTTGGCGCCAAAGTGGTCATAAAACGACGCTAGCCATCCAACATGAACTTCAGTTTCCGAACACTAATTGCGTATGAGTTACCGCGCGCGCAAAGTAGTTTCAATGCATTTCTTTTCTTAGGTATTCATATGGGGCTGTTGGCAGAAGAGCATACCGTCCTCCTATCTATTTAAACAGCTTTTGCTTTCCAGTTCATCGTTTATAATCCCTTTCATTTTTCAGAACATAAACAATCCAGATTCCAAATTCTAAAGAACGATCCGTCTCTTTATCAAAATGCCAACCAAGGTCTTCATTCTTGTCTACATTGGTGATCCACTCGACTACACCAAGTTTCGCCATACGGCTTTACATATGGAGTTTCCAGGTGGGTCTACATCTTCGATGCACATAGTAGGCCCACCTGGTTTTTATTCATTCGAGCCAATGGACAATTACAACCCAGAACAAAGTCGAAGACTTGTCAGCAAAATTCCGGTGGCGGAACTGCAAGATTGGATCACTGAAGTCTCCCTTAAAGGTGTCGTTCAAGAACCCCAGAAGAATGGGGAAATGTACTGGAATTGCCAAAATTGGGTCGGTGATGCCCTTGCCAGGATGGTGAGCAGCGGGTATTTGACTGCGGCTCAGCGAGCATCAGCCATTGATCTGATGACCGATGCGTGCCTGGAAGCGCAGGACGAGTAATCCGTGGACGCAACCTTGGAAGAATCCTCGTATCCCACAAACAAACGTGTTGTTGGTGAGTGACCGATCACATTGGAGAAGATGGAAGCATTCTTTTGCTAACATAAAAGTTATAGCATTCCGGCCCATACAGACAACGCCAGTGCCTTCTGTGAAGGATATATGTGGGGATTTTCATTGTGCTTCCTCGAATATTCAAGAGTAAGGTGATGAATTCTTTATGAACTGTTTCGTTCATTCTTAGCCTAGCCAGTTTTGTAGTGACATGGATAAAATCCACAGCGTAGCCAATCAGCTAGTGACGTAACATACGAGCTAAGAAAGTCATGCCTATGTATTCTCTCTCAAATTTGGGCGGAAGAATACGGGCCAGATATTCTGGCCAGTCATGCATCGGTCTTAGGTGCCGAAGCGCCTGACAATATTCCCAATGTGCCGGGTACCAGCCAGCATATTCCCAGTCAATAATAGCTGTGACGCGGCCGCCTTCAACCAGAATATTCCGCGGAGCGAAATCAGAATGCGTGAAGACAATCTCATGGTCATCCATAAGCGCAAATTTGGCATAATGCCGTAGCACATCTGGTGCTATCTTGACCATATCTCCTAAGATAAATTCGTTGAATTGCTGCTCGGTATCAAATGGACCGCCTTCGATTGTCGAAATATTTCCTGTGATAGCTTTGCCGCGACCAACAGCCCCAATATAGTCACCTTTTAGTTCGCGAAGTTGGTTCATGTAGGAGTGGAGCTCATCGGCAATGGAGAGCTTCTGACTGGAGTCTAAAGTATCCCATGCTTCATCAAGTCGCTTGCCAGGCATGTAGTCCATCACGAGAGCGACGACTTTGCCATCTTCCCAGCGAATATCATGAACCTTAGGTACAGGGATTGTCGTGTTTGCTGCAATGAAACGAAGTGTTTCCCCTTCCTGAGGGCGAAGATGGCCTGACTTCACGACGAGGTTGTCACCGAGTCGGACAACAGTGCGACCGCATAACGAATGAAGAACCGCCCCTTCTTGATCCTTTGTTCCTTCTTGGTCCTTCGTTGTTTCTTGGTCTTCCGTTGCTTCGCGGTCACTTGTTGCTTCACTTGTTGCTTGCTGGCCGTTCGTTGCTTCTTGTTCTTTCGTCGTTTCTTGTTCTTTTGTCGTTTCTTGTTCTTTCGTCGTTTCTTGGTCCTTCGTTGGTTCGCGGTCACTGGTTGAGTTCATGTTTAAGGGCAAATTATTGCGTCGTCCGTTGCATATCAAGTATGCTGTATAGACAGATGTTTCATGCGGGTGGTAAAAGGTAGAAGCGGGATATAAGGAAATTACAAAAATTCGGCGGCATCAATAAGTGGGGAGGGTACGGACAGTGGTGGATGGTTGAACTTCCAACCTCCAGGGCTTGAGATTGAAGGTTGGTAAACACAATTCCGGTTGTCCAGCGGCTAGAATTCCATTTTTGATTGGCTCCCGCCCGAGGAAGGTCCACGGAGTCTCACTCACGTGATTGGACGCCAAGCGCCCAACACAACTCCGTGCAATCGTCACTTACTCTATACTTCACAGACGATTAGTTCAAGCGTCTATCTCATAATGAGATTGAAGCCGAAGTGAAGGCAACTGGTTTATATCTCAAAGATATTGTAGTTACTATAGAACAATCCACTCAACATTACCTTCCCATCGAGTGCAGTGGCATCATATCTTCCCGGTAAGAAGTCTGAAGGTCTTTATTAAATAATATGGTCGGGAGCTTTGCCATATAGAGAAAACGTCTCTTCAGACTAACCGCATATGTAACTATTAGTCCCCTGATCAATGGGCGAGTCTTCTTCAGTGTTCGTTGTGTGTGTGGTAAACGTTGGTGTTGACCAGGATGCCACACCGGAAAGAATTCCTGTGTGAACTGAACTATACGATTGGACCTCATGGTATCTATCTACGGTATCTCGTATTTTCTCTGGAACAAGCACAATGGATTCATTCCTCTAAATTATAATCAAGGGCAAACCGGTCCTGATCTAAGCCACCGAGTGTCGGAGTTTTCTCTGATATCCTCGTGATGAGAATATGTCAACCTCTCCCATCCACAACCTGAACACACGGTTATGTAGAAAGTAGGGAATGGCCTATAAGTTCATGGGACCCGCGTGTGGCATGTACCAGAGCGGGAGGCCAAGAAAGCGAGATTGGCGGGTCTTTAAGATGCCACTTGTTGTGGGATGAGCGATCAATGTCGTGACATATGTGGGATGGAAAGGTCGATGAGAAGTTTTGAGTAGGAGAGATGTGGTAAAAGGAAAAAGGAAAGGGAACAAGGAGTTTACCTCCTCCGCGGCTGCTCCAACTCAGTCGTGAATTCGGTATCAGAACCTTCTCTCCATCTCATGCGCTGCAGTTGGGGTTGGATGGAGGAGGAATGTGCCGCGGTTTCAAAGATTTTGTAAAGAAGGGAGACGATGTCAACCTTGCTTTTTTCCATCTATATCTGGGGGCTATGAACTAGATAATTCATTAGTAACGTATTAGCATGTTTCGTGGGTTTTCAGTTTTCATACCTCGCTGTTCCCTCGGATTTGGATAAACTCCCAACTGAAACTATCTGTAGCAATGCCGTAGACGGATGTGTCCTTCATCTTTGCCTTCTTGCTCGCGTGGTGAATGATGGCTATGTATTTTTGTTAGCATATTTGTCTGGTTTGTAAGGTGTGACTCAAGATTATTTACCCATATATACGAGGCTTTGGAACATTCCGCTATCTACAGCCCCAGTCCTCTTGGCTTCCACCATAACGAGGTTGGTGTCGTAGTTCTGGGGTATTCCATACCAGACTACGTAGTCCACAACGCCGGAAAGTAGATATTCCTTGCCCGCGACTTTCCATGGAGTTTTGGAGTTTTGGAGTTTTGATACTCCATTCAAACTGAAGATGAAGGGACCTGATACTGTCGGTAGACCGAACAGACCCAGTGGAAAGACGTGGGTTATACACACACTCGCGTTTTATCATCGCAAGTGTGTATAACATGATGGCGGTCAATTCAAGATCTCAACATGGCTTTATTGGCAGGTGATCCGTCTGTTGCAAGTATGTAATCTTATATGATGGTTTCTATTTGAGTTAGCACATACAAGTACAAAACGGTATGGATGAATCAAGTATACCAAGTTGAGCTGGAAGAGTGACCATTTCGTGATCTTTCGGTCGAAGTTCATCATCGGTGGGGTCATTCTTTGTGAGAAAAAACAGTCGTGGTATTTCTAACAGCTCCAGATCAGTGACTGCATTCCCTATGAAAACGTAAAAACTGTCCGATGGCCTCACCAACCTCGGAATCATCAAGGGCCTCCTGGACAAGATCGTCAAGATCCTGACGAAAGGCGACAATCCCAGTATACCAAGAACGAACCGACTCTTCCGTGATGCGCAGTCGAGGGAACTGGGTACTCTCGGCAACCAACGACTCCCACTCAGACTCGTACACGGTACCATGAGGCGGCGGTGGCGAAACAAGCGCGGTTCGACTAGAGACCCACTGGGCATAGGCATCCTTAGCTTCCTATCCAAGGGGGGTTAGCTTGACGAAAACACTGACGCAACGAGGCCGAATCATCACCGACACATACCTGAGGCAAATGGGTACCAGTGAGGGAATGGGCACGACGATGCGTCTTGATAAAGTTATAAAAGGACGCGACCCAAGTGACGAACACACGCCGCAACGTCGTCAACCAAAGCCTGAGGCAGGAACAACTCCGACTCTCCCACCATCGTATCTTACCCGGTTGACAGGCCTTACACCTGAAAACAGTATACCTTTACAATTCTTGGTCGGCAATTTAGCCGCATCCTTTTTCAAATCCAGATGTTGGTCTCGGATAAAATCTGTGATTGCTCTTGTCTCATCCGTCCTCGCTAAGGCGGGTCATTTCCATGTTGAGAGAGCGAACATTTTCTTTTAGCTTTTGTAGGAAATCCGCCATAGTTGTAGAGTGCATAGAAGACTGCAAGGGACGAGTAGGGAGTGAAGGAATGGCGCGGAAGGATGCTTCGAGCCTCGTAAAAGACGTCGCGGCAAATGGATATGAGACTGTACGATGTTAGAGGGAAGAAGACAAAGAAGGTGTGGGTATCCCAATGTATACTCACGAATATAACGATGTGGAGTGGAAGATGGAAGAGGGAAGATTTTGGATGTAAGAAGAAGAAGAAGAAGTAGAGGAAAGTGCAAGTCAATTATGTTGTGAGGTTGGCAGATTCTTAGGTCAGATGGGATTCACTGGTGTTAGGTGATAATAACGTAGATAATTGAAAATCTGCCAACGTAAAAAAAAGGCTTAGTTTATTCCAAATAACCTTGGAAGTTTCTTTAAAGGCTGATCAAATGAAGCTCGCCGAGACGATCTGGGATGGCTCAAACTTTCCTCACTTTGAGTTCCCTTTTGTTTCACCATCTCGTCGGCGAGAGATTAAAAACTTCGACTACGCGGTGTAGCTTTTTGAACGTCTACGCTCCTCTATCTTGCCCATTTAACACAAATTTAGTAAAAATATGAATGGTGAAGTGCCGCGAGGGGAGCGAAGTATAACGGTGGTCCGCTCGTTTTGGAGATGAAACAGCCACGGAGACAGGACAACTATACCGTTTTGGGATTAGCATGTACGTCTTCCGCGCAGATTATGGGTCATATGACCTTCTTGCGGTGGTAAGGCACGTGGACCCGGTAGCCAACCTTGGAAGGGACACTAGTCCAAAAAGAGGATAGCAGTTCTCCCGTCCTTATAGGCATGTAATAAGTATGTTCAACGTTGGTCATAGAACGGTCTAGAGTAGTCGGTAACTATTGGAAGTTGACTAAAAGCAAAAGAGAGGTTTTTGTATTTGGCGCCATCTATGCTTCGAGTAAACCTATGTCAAACAAGGAAAGGAGAGCAAATGAAATCAAATCACCAAATCTCATGATTGTTGGAGAGCAGCCGAAAGCTAACAAATTGATAATCTTTTACTCTGGGCCAGGCACCTTGTGCTTTATAGACCTCACCGGTCTCGAAGACACCAATAATTTCGAGACCATATCTGTCTAAGGCTTAGACCCGTTGCCAGAAAAGGTATATGGGATATAGTATACATCGCATGAAGCATGCCGTTCCCTACTTTTTGCATAACTGAGCTTCACCTGTGTATTGGGTCCCCAATTTCCACAGAGTTGAAACGTAGTCCCGCACCGGGCAAAATCTGACGCCGAATTGGCATCGCCGTAGGAACATCGTGCTCTAATGACTGTGGGGCAAGGTTTTCCTTAGTGCCTTATTCTCGGTTTGTGCTGCAGATTATTGTGGGGGCCATGAAAAGGGTCTCTGCCCTATAGTTAATATTTAGACGGTACCTGGAATCAACGATAATAGTCACTCGGAACGTAAGTTACAAAGTAGAGCAGGAAAATTAGAACTCAGGAAATATCAGTGCTTGCGGAAATGCATGCAATACCTAAATAAGGCCCATGCCACGTGGAAGATCGGGACAAACTGATTGGAGGAGCACTTAGCCCCACGCTCGTACTATAGCATGATATTGAACGTGAATATATTCACCAACTTCCCTTTTGGGAAATAAGACAACACATTCTGGGGACGGTAACAATGAGCTCCATGAGATGATCTTCCAAACCGGAAATTGTCACATTGTCACCTGGGCGTTAGAAATCGCTCATCAACTAGGACAGGCGTCTGGTCTATTTTTGTCGAAAAGGGAGATAAGTATAGGGGTATCTGTTGTATAAAAGGATGGAAGGCCTTCACCTCATTCTACTGTGTCCTTCTTTTGATAACCTACAATTGAATTCAAAATGCGTTCTATCTCCCTCGGAACGTCCCTTTCGCTCCTTTACGCAGTCAGCGTAGCTGCTGTCCCTGGCTCCAGTGCTAAAGCTTCCTCTGCAGTACCCTCTCCAACTTCTGTCTTTAAGGTACAGAACCTGGCCGTTGCGGCAGACACAACCACATCGTCCGCATCGTCTTGGAAGGAAGCCCAGTGCACTACGGACATCACCGATGCGACACTAGATCCCACTGCTCGTTGGGAGGCAGCCAAAGCCGACGATGCCCTGAACGAAGCCCTGAGTGCCTGGTCTACTTCTGGTGCCGCCAGTGGCTTGGGATTCCCTGAGTTCATTAGCAACTACTTCACTGGTCCGGACAACTGGAACTGTGGAGATATCGGCAACACTCCTTGCTCCACGGTGATGACCTGTAACCAGGCCGACTATCCCGCGGGGTGAGTAGGCGACCGGCTTTTTCGGATACACAACATATGGAAGTGAAGGCTAACATGGGCATGTAGATATCTGATTATGAATTCTTTCTCCTCAATCCACCAGGTACATCATCTTTTCCCTGGATTTCACGGGCAGTCGACTAACTAAGACCACCTTCTGCCAGCTTCATCAACAAACCTATGACGCTCTCGGAGATGCCCTTAACACAATGCAAAATAACATTGGCCACTTTGCGAGCGTCTTTGCGCCTCAGGCCGAAGACAACTCCGAGATATTCAAGTATATTATCGATGCCGTGGTCTTGGTGGCTAGCATTGGCAGCTCCTTTGCATGGAATATTGGTAGGTGTATGTTCTGGCGGCAACATGTTTTTAGTGCTAATGAGGTATCATAATTGTAGCGTTCAAGGGCCTCGCTATGGCCACATCGAAGTGGTTCTCGATGGGAAAAGACGTCACCAACGCAGCGCTCATTTCCTTTTCCACCGCGATGGGTAAAGACTCCATGCAATCGTCAGTTATATCTTCCTTCTCGGGTTTATCCTTGAACTAATGTGTATCCTACAAACAGCGCTAAAGATGCATTGGGCACGCAGAATGGCATTTCCTCCGCTCTTGGAACTTACTTCTCGGCCTGGACTGGCTTGGAGAGCGGATATATCACCTCACTCTTTGCTGGAGCGAGCGATGAGGCTTCAATTGACGCTCTGAAAACCCTGACTGCCAACGGCTCAATGCTTCTACTTTCGCCTAAAGTAGATCTGAGTGGAATGACTTCCCAGGCAGAAAAGATCCTCTACGGACAGTTGATTCCGGCTGCTTGGGCGATATCCCCCGAAACCCTCTATCCCCGTATTCTGTAAGAGAAACATCCTTATGTCAGTTTGCGAATGGGAAGAAGTTTCTAACCAGTTACCTTTTATTGACAGGCGGAAGGCCGGAGCTTGTTCTACGTCGATTGACGGAGATGTTCTCAGTTACATGTCTAAAGACACTCTAGTCGGCGGGTATGTCTGCTACAATAACGACGCATTCTATGTCGTGAACATCAATACCTCTCCTGGCATGGAGCCTTTCGAAGCCCTCCCTGGAGGAAATCATCAAACCCTTAATGGCAATGACTGGGGCGGTGTCATCCTCGAGGATATGGTCCAAAGCTCGTACCAGGCATACCAGCTGAATGGCAACGCAAATGGCTATGAAATGCCAGCTCTGTCAAAGATTATTGATGGATCAGGCACAGAGGGTGATTTGGTCTTCGAGAATGGAATCCGCACCCCGGGATTCTTCACCCTGCCAATCTGCGACGATATTGAGGCAGCATCCAACACTGTCGAGGGGGGTAGCGCAAAGGGGAAATACTGGCCTTGCGATGCACCCACGGGATACAATGCTGGTGGAACTAATGTGGTGCGTATCCAGCAAAAGGAAAAGTATCTAGTGTGAAGATTATTTTTTTTTGCTAACATAAAATCATGCAGCACGTCAACAACGGGTGCATCAATGTAAATGGTGAGAATATCTGCAAGTCTCAGACCAAGTACACCAGTATGTCTCCACGATTCTTAAGATCTCCTTCCGTGTGGATCGGTATACTCACAAGACAACAGACATTGCAGACCAAAGTACCGGCGACATTACCGCGACCATCTACGCCCAGTTCGATGGTGACGACAAGACCGACTACAAAGTTACTCCTGGTTGCAAGCTGGAAGCTTCCTGGCCCCGCGCTTATGGCGACGTCTACTTTGGAGCCAATAACTGTCTGTACGATTCAACTGGCACGAACATCAATGGCCAGTGTTGCACCGAGACAACCACCGACTCGGTTCTCAACCCGTACTACGGATATTAGAGGAGTGTGTCGGTGTGGACAATAGATTACACTGAAGGTGGCACGTACTATAGAAGGTGTATGTATGAGTGTGTTCAAGTTGTGGATGGGAGAAGTTGACGATTCTCATTACGAGGATATCAGAGCAAACTCCCACGCAGCTGCTTAGATCAGGCGGATCATGGCCAGTTTGTCCTTTGTTCTAATTTAGAGGAACGAATTGATTGTCTTTGTTCCAGGGAAAAGACGAGATACCGTAGATGTAACATGAAGTCCAATCGTATAGTTCAGTTCATAGGAATTCTTTCCGGTGTGCCATCCTGGTCAACACCAACGTTTGCCACACACAACAAACACTAAGAAGACTCATTGAAACACATAGAGCAAAAATAACAAAGCAAAAAAGGAAATCTCAGGTTTGGTTTTTAGGAATAGCCGAACGCGGGGGTCGAACCCGCAGCCTTAAGATTAAGAGTCTTACGCTCTACCGATTGAGCTAGCCCGGCCGGGCTGTTGAAGACGGTCAGAGGATGTGGCTATTTATGGGAATGATGATATTATGGAAGGTAATAGTCGGCTAAGATATGACCATTGAAGGCACTTTTTGATCGAGATATATGTTGTTTTCTGGTTTTGTATAGAGACAGAAAATTCTGGCAGTTGGTTGCCTCATGGTTAAGGCTAATTATTTGATAGAGACGGAGTCCTCCATAGTCGATAATAACGAAGACTCTCCTCCAAAGATAGAGCAGAAACCCGAATGATCGGCAATTGGCGAGCAAAAATGTGCAAAGATCCAATTGCGGGGAAATGATTCGAGGGGTTTGCCGATGAGGTGGATTTGGTCGCCTACTGGCAGATAATGACGGGATCTACGGAGAGTATACGGGGGGCCAATGGTCCGATTTGCTCGGATATATAAACCCCAGATGAATACAGGGTGATATTGGACAATTTCCTTTTTCTAACACAACTACATCCTTTGATATTACCTCCAACATGCAAGTAAAAGGTACTACCACATAAACTAGATCAATCGAAGAGTAAAAATACTCACACCTATACAGAAGACAACAGCAATGACCTGGCCGACGTCATCAATCGCTACAGGCCCGATCTAAAGCCCTTCGAAGATGTCTATCGCCACCTCCACATCAACCCCGAATTATCAGGCCAAGAAGAACAAACAGCAAAGATAGCATCCGACCACCTCAAAACCATTGGCTTCGAAGTCCACACCAAGATCGGCGGCCATGGCGTGGCAGGAGTCCTGCGCAACGGCAACGGCCCAACAATCCTCCTACGGGCGGATATGGACGCATTACCCGTAGAAGAACAAACCGGTCTACCATATGCAAGCACCCGACACGTCAAAGATGAAACCGGAGCCGATAAGCCCGTAATGCACGCCTGCGGACACGACTCCCACGTCGCAACGCTAATGGCCGCCGCGACGCTCCTGCAATGCGCACGCGACCACTGGTCCGGAACCCTGATCTGTATCTTCCAGCCCTCTGAGGAAAACCTCGATGGCGCACAGGCAATGCTGAATGACGGGCTATACGATAAGATCCCCAAGCCGGAGCTTGTGCTCGCGCAGCATGTAATGCGCATGCGCGCCGGGACGGTTAATCTCCGCGCTGGTCCGCTGCTGACTGCGGCTGATTCCTTCAATGTCCGAGTCTTTGGGCGTGGAGGTCATGGATCTGCGCCGCATACAACTATCGATCCGATTGTGGTCGGTGCGGCGATCGTTATGCGATTACAGACTATCGTTTCGCGAGAAGTCACGCCGGGCAAGTTGGCTGTTGTTACCTGTGGTAGTATTCATGCTGGACAATCGCCGAATATTATCCCGGCGCATTTGGATTTGCAATTGAATGTGCGGACTTATGATGCGGAGGTGCGGAAGCGCGTGTGTGCTTCTATTCATCGCATTGTTGAGGGTGAATGTCTGGCTGCTGGGGTTGAGCAGAAACCTGAGATTAAGCTTACTTATTCGACGCCGTCGACTATTAATGATGGGAAGACTATTGATGCCCTTCGTGAGACTTTCAGTCCATACTTTGGTGATCGGTTGGTTGATATGGAGCCCCCGACTGCTAGTGAGGACTTTTCTTTGCTGGCAACTGCGGTGGGCGCACCTTATGTTATGTGGATGTTTGGTGGAACTGATCCTGAGACTTGGGATGATGCTGTTGCTAAGGGGACTACTGATGAACTGCCTAGTAACCACTCGCCCTTCTATGCACCGGTTATCCAGCCGACATTGTGTACGGGTGTGGATGCCATGGCACTCGGGGCATTGACTTTCTTGAACAAAAAATGAGTATAGAAATTATTAGAGTTGCATAAAACCATTCAATTATTCAAGACATAATTTTCACCTTTTCACCCCCTGACGCTAAGAAGTAAAAAAAGTGAGACAAGGCGAAGTGCGGGTGAGGTCATCAACTTTCCTTAAAAAAGTGGCAACGCCACATCTCTCAGCATCACAACAAAACAACATATACATCAAATCCATCAAATCCAAAATGGCATCCGCCCAACCCACACAAATGAAAGCCTGGCTTTACTCCAGCACAACCAACGGGCTGGAAAAGAACCTCAATTTTGACGCGTCGGCACGCGCACCACCAGCCGTCCACGGCAACAATGTCCTAGTCCAAGTCCTCTCAGCCTCGCTGAATCCCGCCGACTACAAAGTCCCCGAAATGGGCCTGGTAGGCCTAGTAGCACAAAAATTCGTCATCGGCACACCCGCCTCACCGGGAATGGACTTCTGCGGACGCGTGGTCGTCTCCGGCGACGACGCGACCGAGTTTTTACCCGGTCAGCTCGTGTACGGCTGTCTCAGCCAGCCCGGTCAATTCGGTTCTTTGGGCGAGTACCTAGTGGCATCTGCTAGTCTGCTTGCGCCCGTGCCGGAAGGCGTGGAGGTTGATCATGCGGCGTGCATTGGTATTGCCGGACAGACGGCGTACCAGTCGTTGGCTGGGTATGTCAGTGCCGGTGATAAGGTGTTTATTAACGGTGGCTCTGGAGGATGTGGAATTTTTGCGATTCAAATTGCTAAGGAGATGGGATGTCATGTTACCACTACTTGCTCGACGAAGAATGTGGAGTTTGTTCGTGGGCTGGGCGCTGATGAGGTTATTGATTACTCGGTTGAGGAGGATTTGGTTGCTACGCTGCGTGATCGTGGGGTTGTCTTTGATCATATTGTTGATCATATTGGATACCCTGCGCCGATGTATCGTGAGTCGCATCACTTCTTGGCGGCTGGGAAGACGTTTGTGCAGGTTGGTGCGTCGGGCGTGGGGACTTTTGTTGATCGGTTGATTTGGCCGAGTTTCTTGGGTGGTGGAAAAAGGAAGTATGTTGTCTTTTTCTTCAAGAATACTCGTGAGGATCTTGTGAAGATGGGAGAATGGGTGCAGAAGGGGGCTGTCAAGATTCAGCTGGATACTGCCTACGAGTTTGAGGATGCTGTGAAAGCATTTGAGAAGCTTCGCTCTGTCCGTGCTAGAGGAAAGATTGTTGTACATGTGGCTAAGCCATGAGTTGAGGTCAAATACAAATATTCCTTGTCAGTCGAAGTGGTCATTTTAGGGTTTGACGAGACTACCTCTCCGCGCCGAATCGGGAAATCATCTGAGAAAGGCATAGTAGCAAGCTTCAACGTAAACTTGACGATATATCCGACTATGTAAGTGGAATGAAATGATCTTCCATCCTGATCTACTGTTCTCTTTTTCTTCCTCTTCATCGCTCAGCACTTTGCAATCATCAACAAGTTAAACATATTTGCTTGTTCAATATGCAATTTTCATTATTCCCTTGTCTGGGTACATTTGCCAGGCTTCCCATCGAAATCCGCCTGATGATATGGGAGTACCTCTTCTCGACCCTCAGCATACAACCACTGAAGGACATCTTACACAAGCCCAACCCCCTATCCATTCTTTGCACCAGTCGATACCTCTACAATGAGGTTTCGTCCCATTTATTCCACGACTCCGTTCAACACACCTCACTCAACCCGGAATATAACGAGGAAGAGTGGATGGTCATACAATTGAAATCCAGAACCGTGGACATCAAGTGGACTCTCAGGAACAGAGCAGACGCCGCAAGACATTTCCACAACTTCCCACATTCAAAAACGATGATGAAGGTACATATCCATTCCCCAGATCCAACAGATCCCGGTCAAATGGTGTTGATATGGCAGAAAGCCAACGCGCTAGTCGATCTTCTGATTAGCACCACTCAGTCAGATATAGTGGTAGCCACACATGGTGTATGGAATTCAGACCCACCAGCTCACTGGCAACAGGACAAATATACATTTTATGAGATGGGTGGTCTACGGGAGACAATCAGGTCTAGCAAATACCGTCCCGATGCCGACATTGCCGTCTTACCCTTCCTTCGTCTGGAACTATGGGTCAAAGATCCTGCAACAAATATGCCCGCCATGTCAGACGATGTATACTTACACTTACACCGGCGTCTCCTGTCTTTATTCGATCAAAACGGCATCGAGCTTCGATTAAAGGAGCTTCTCTACATGAGACAAGACATAGCCGTCCAGAAAATTGAAAGCGCAATCATCGACACCAACATGTTCTTAGAAACAAGCCTGGATGAACTACCAGGCGAAACAGCAGGTTTCCTTCGTCTTGAGCGATTCAAAAACTGGTTTGAAGACGGCAGAAGCTGGGAATCGTCATACGAAACACATCTCTACAACCAATTATGTACCTGTCCCTGGGTTATCATGAACACGGATCCGTGGCTCCATCGATCGAATCAGAGATATATCGTGCTGATTCTACTACACCATTTTATGCATGCGTTCAGATCAAATTCACATGACGAACTTGGGATTTATGACAATTCAAGAATATATCTGAGATGGGACCAGGGATTGTGGTTGGAGGTATTCCCATCTGGTCTTCCGCCGCTCAGCGATGTTCAATTCTGGCTTTCGAGGTTCTGGCCCGATAACTTCCAGTTTCGAAAAGTTCATGCCTATACGGATTGGTTATATCGACAACGGGCGGAGGAAACTGGAGTCGAGCAACGTAGATGTCCACTTGTATACCGTTTGATCTTGTGGGGCCATTGAGGGGTTTCGAGGTTGGATTTATTGGTGAATATCGAAGGTAATAGTATGTGTGTGAGCTTTTGGTTCAGGTTGGATTGGACAGTCCTTATTGGTGCAGCAATATCATATCTACCAGGCTGATGGAATGATTCGTGTTATGGGTTGGTTGGGATATTGGAATATTGGAATGTGCTTCATGTCTATTGTGAAGGAAACTAGCTAAGGATACCGACAGATGATGTTTTCACTACGAATTGTTTATGCTTATAGTTGAGACAGAATATCAACCATTCTTACCGCAGTAGTTGAGTGACAACAATTTGTGCATCCCTAGAAACGTTGGTTTGGATATTTTAAGTCGTTTTCACTACAAGGGGATGCCTATCGTATTCGGTTCTCCAGGGAATTGGAACATTCTGAGATAATGTCTGCTTAACCCATAGATACTCGGAGCCTTCTGCTAGAGCTCGCTGCACGCTTCGAGATATACCAAACCCAGTCCTCTTTGCTCATATACGTCGGGTTTGGAAGCTATCGCCGCACCTCTTCAAACTTACTATATTCTGGCTACACCAATGAGAGATATCTAATAGAAAGACATCGAACATGACCACTAAAAAAAACGTCCCAAGGCTGCGTAAGCGGCCGACTATTCTTGTTGTATTAAACGAGATATATTTGAGAGATGTCTCCGAATGCCTATATGATAAATCCTAAATCCTCAATTAGAGAGCAGAATGCTTTGAGGGATCATCCTTCAAAGGCGCCGAATAATCATGGTCGTCCATATCAAGCATTTCAATCCGGTGCGTCGCCATGTTCTCCTGAGTCTGCGCCTCGACCTTCTTCTGCAACCGTGCATCTTCCCCAAAGCCATCCTCGCTGTTCAGGGTTTCACGTGCATCAGATGATTCCCGGTCTTTAACACCAGCCTCACGCTCATTCTCCAACCGCTCCTTCTCCTGTCGCTTGTCCTCATCCGCAAGAGCAGCTTCTTCGCGCGCAATCTCGCTGGGATCAAGATCCTGAAGCCCGATAAGAATAAGAATTCTACCGAGCAGAAACTGGTACCGCAGGTGGCCGCTGATCATTTCGCTTACGTTGAGGTTCTCAACGCCGGGAACACCTTCAACTGGCTGCAATCCGGCGACACCGAGTTGAAGGCTGCTTGTTCGATAGAGGAAAGCGAGGACGGAGTCATTCTCAGAGAACACGTTCACAACACGTCCACTTACGACACTGCGAATCCTTTGCCAGTCCTCGGTGTCTGAAGGGGTGGGTGACCCCATCATAATGACCGACTCGACCAGGCCGTAGGCGTTTCTCCTTTCTAGACTTTGGAGGCAGGAGAAAATCAGCCGAGATCCCAGAGAATACCCCATCAGGGTCACGGGTCGTTCTCCCTGGGCTTTGTTGATCAGGGCATCAGCGAGAACCTCACCCGCTTTGTCAGCGCGGGCTTTGGCCACGCTGAACGGGTTGTCGACGACGCCAGCAACTTTCATAAGACCTAGGGGAAGCATCACTGCGCTCATGAGCGTGGAAAAGACAGTACGAGCCAAGACCTCACGTCCGGCAACTGACCATGCTGCGCTAGTCACAAGGGCTGAGATCGCGTTACCCAAGTTCATCAAAGGCTCCATCTCCCAGCGAAGACCGAATACTTCAGAGTCGGCACCAATCACCCGCCATGGGACCACGAAGTTCGACTCCTCCTTGACCCAACCAGTGACACCGATGGTAACTCGTAAACGATGGTCTTGCTCAGCGGACTTCTTATCCGCAGACTCTTTATCTGCAGACTCCTTATCTTTCCCGTTCCGGTGGCGTTCTCCTCGGATCGGTATGAATGCAAAGTCATCCACTTCACGGGCGTACTTCTCCATCATGCGACCAGTCATACGCCCACCATAAGCGCCAAACAGGCCGCCGACAACAACGCTACTTCCGGCCAAAGTACCCAGAAGCCCGGCAGCAGCGGTAGCGCCAAGTCCCAATCCGCCCATGACAGTTCCCAAGCCCGCCGCTACCAATGGGGCTGCGAGCCCGCCAGTGAGGCCAATTAAAGCGGCTCCAGCCACAGATGCAATACCAACTTTCCATTTCCTCATGTCATCCTTTTTCTTTGGTTGCTCTTTGGTATCCTGGTCTGCTGAGAGCGCCAAGGCTGTCTGCAGCAATCCGCGAGCGACACTGACTTCGTCTTGATTGAGTATGTTGATATCTATGTTCAGACTGGACGTGACATTCAACATCAAGACTCTCGAATAAGCACTGTAGTGCTCTAGGCTGAGCATTAAAAGAAGAAGGGAGTGAAGAATAAGTAGTCTTGTTGCTTTAGGAAGTTCAGCCAAGGGTGTTTCCACGGGGTGGTATATTTCTTGTAATTTGGCCACTCTATCTTTATCCTCATCCAATGGAAGATCATCGGACTTGGTAGCATCCTGCAGCTCTTCTTGGCCTTCCTTTTTCCCCTGGCCATCATCATCTTTATTGACGACCGCGCCAACACGCAAAAGGACAGAATCCCTCCAATCCTCGAAAGCAGAGAGAGCAGTGACTTTTGCTTGGGGGCTCAACGGCTTGCCATTAGAGCCATGCCGCGGGCTTCCGTTGTGTCCGGAAGCCTCCTTGCCTTGTGGTCTTGGGGGCAAGGGTGGTGTGTCTTCATCGCGTTCCGCCTCCGGAGATGGACGCGGACTTGAGCGACTGGGAGAGTTATCCTTTGAATTTGTATGCTCATAAAGCTCCAAAATGCGAACCCGCATTGACTCAGCTACCTCGGCGACGAGGACAGTTAAGTCAGCACGCTGCGACCGGTCCAAGATCGACGATAGATCTTGACCGCGATCGCTTTCTGAAGCATTGGATTGCTTGGATTCGAAGAATCCACCATGTTTTTCTTTGAAATTTTTGAACATTGGCGCCAAATAAGATGAAAAAGGAGTTGACAACTTTTGAAGGAGCAAACAGGCAGAAGCTGTTGTTCCAACGTTGGAGAGGGGCGATGCTGTCATGGCCCCCGATAGTCACGGGTATCGGGGCCGCTTACTCCGCCAATAGCCTGAGGCAGAAACATCTGAGCATGTTGATATCACTCTGCATTGCTTCATGCGGAATACTTATGCCTCCTGGGTATTCCAATGCTGTAGAAAGTCAAAAAAATAACTCAATTGCCGATTTCAACAACGAAATATTTCCCCTTTGTCTTCGTAGCGGACCCGAGCGCATTCCCATCCCAAGCTGTTCCGTCCGGACGATCGTTCTTCTCGCATGGGACTCGCTGGATTTTCCCTCTTCGTCCGGACACTTTTTCCTTAGCCAGAGCCTCCTTGAGTTTTTCGATTCCAATAGTTTCCTCTTCTATAGCAGCAGGACTTTCGTCGCGAATTCTAGCCAGCGGTGCGACGCCAGTAGTATCAACAAGTTGGATCTCCTTCACAAAGTGGATTTGAGACTCGAGTGTATCAAGCATGGATTGCTCTTCTTCTTGATTGGCAGGCTGGGGAAGAGCCGAGATGCGGAGTAGATGATGGAGTTGTTTTGGCGTGATTGATGGCGGCGGCTTTGAAGCTGGGTTTGGGAGCAGCGACCGGACAGACCAGTTTGGCGCTCCAAGTATGAACTCAATGTCTGCACTGTCGGATTTTTCGGAAGAATAGCAGCGAGAGAAGGTCGTGTTGAGTCGGGAAGGACCTGGGCGCAGCGACTTTGATAGCCGAGCAGCAGTGCGAAGAGAGGCCATTGTAGAGTATAGGGGATGAGAACCTTTTCCGTCGGAAGATATAGGAAGGAACGTAGTCGAGTGAGGTAGAAAACACAGTCTAATATGAACAGTGCAATGTAAAAGTAGCCAAAATCACAAGTCACCAAAGTCGTTGGTCAACAACGGGGAGCTTAGGCGGATACCGAAAAATAAGTGACACCGCCTCCACGGGCCCGCCGATCGATGCTCTCATCGATAGCAACCCCGTTTGGCCACAACACTCCAACTTCACATCGAATATCTGCGGACTACTGCCTATTGCAGGGAAACCAGACACATACATTCAAGATGACTCAAGATCCCCGTGTCCTGCTCCAAAAGGTACATGCTTCCCCGCCTTGATTGCATGGGCAATGACGATAGTCCGCATAGCTGACCAGACCTCGCTTGTTGCGATGAAATAGGCCGACAAAGCACTGTCCGGTGCCAGTGGCGGCTTCAGCTGGTTTGGAGGAAGAGCAGAGAAGTACGAGAGTGCCGCAGATCTGTATACTCAGGCTGCAAATGCATTCCGAGTGCAGAAAATGAGTAGGATACCTACCCCGCGACCTAACTGGTTAAGCCAGATGGCTGATGTGCGTTCTCAATAGACAAGGAGGCAGGCCAGGCTTTCGAGAAAGCTGCCTCCATCCAAACCCAGAACCTCAACGAACCCGACGATGCTGCCAATAACCTCCAGGAAGCGTTCAAGGTCTACCGCAAGACAGACCCCGAGGATGCTGCCCGCGTCCTTTCCAGTGCCATCCAGCACTATGTACTACGAGGAAACTTGCGCCGCGCGGCGACACAGCAGCAATACCTGGCTGAGCTGTATGAGGTGGAGCTTGGAGATATGAAGAAGGCCCTGGAAGCGTACGAGAAGGCCGCCGATTGGTTCGAGGGTGATAACGCTGAAGCGTATGTATCCCATGATCTGTCTGATACCTGTAAATTCGAAGGCACAGCTTGGCTAACATACACGTCGAATATAGCCTTGCAAACAAGCATTACCTCAAGGTGGCGGACCTGGCCGCCTTGGAAAATGACTACTACAAGGCCATCACCAACTACGAGCGCATCGGCCGCAGCTCTATTAACAACCACCTGATGAAGTGGTCTGTGAAGGATTATCTCCTGAAGGCAGGCATCTGTCACCTTGCCACAAAAGTATGTTGTTCCTATCTTATTATTTCGATAGGAAACAAAGTATTAATTACATATTTAGGATCTTGTTGAGACTAACCGTGCTTTGGAATCATACCGTGAACTTGATCCTTCCTTTGGTGGGACAAGGGAGCACCAGCTACTCGTGGACCTGACCCAGGCCGTTGAGGGTGGTGACCAGGAGGGCTTCGCTGACAAGCTCTTCCAGTTTGACCAGCTCAGCAAGTTGGACAAGTGGAAGACAACTCTCCTTCTGCGGATCAAGAATAACATCGAGGAAGCTGAGGAGGACTTCTCGTAAATGGCGATTGATTTCTTCAGTGATTCCCCGCGTGTGATGTCTAGAGAATATTGATTCTCGAGTTTTTGGCTTCTTTGTTCGTTTGTTTATCTTGAGAATTTTTCTGGTCTGGAAATGAAAACAGATCAATGCTACCTACCATCCAATGCTTCTAGTGGTTTATTTTATCTGACATTTCCTGGTGATATTTATCACCTTTCGCCCGGCAACATCAAATCCTCATATCCTCAATTCTGGCCATTCAGATACTACTGTTAAATACGGAATGCAAGTGCAGAAGATTCGTAATTCATCATTTTAAGATGCCTCAGGTCTATATGTACTTTTTGGGTGTGTCATGCTCCCTTCGGAATCAGCAGATCTGCCCCATCATGTAATCAGTTCAGTCAAATGGTATCATCTCATCCACCTCGCCAGTGCTATCGACATCAACAGCTTACGCAGCAATCGCATCCAACGCCTTGGCCTTGCGAGGGAAGACGCGCTTGTACAAACTGACACCCACAGAGTCTTGCGGGTTGATCTTGGCATCGAAGGTAGCCTTGAAGTATCCGTGTGTACCCAGGCTCTCCTTGAAGTATCCACTGCGGCCACGGCGGGTCCACAACTGGAGTGCCTTGAACCACTGGATATCCTCGGCGTTGAAGAACATGTACCGGATGGTAACGACCTTCTTGTGAATCTTGTAGGGGTGACCAGTGAGAATGGCACGCTTGGCAACCACACGCTTCTGATCGGGTGCGACAACAGTACCGGTACCGATCAGCTCGAGTTGGTCCAGGGCAATCGGCTCCTCCTTGGCATCGGCGGTCTCCATCTCATCGTCACCATCCTCCTGCTCGGCTTGCTTCTGCTTGAAGACAAGGATAGGGACTGAACCCCAGGTCATGGGTCCAATCCAGGACGCGATGGCACTACGACCAGGGTGCAAGTATCGGTCGTATTTGTGAACGTTGTTCGGCGTGTTATCAGCCGAGGAGAAGATGGGGTTGACGACCATGCGGCGGGCACCGCACTGGACGACGAGCTGCTCCTTAGCCTTGAGGGGCTTCTCCACGCTGGAGCTCAGGGTCATGCTGACGTTGACCACAGTCTGCTTGTGCTCGTGGCGGAGCAGAGAGAAGAGCGAAGTAGGCTTGGGGCTGTTGCGTAGAATGGAAGGAACTGCGCGAAGGTGGATATCCACACGGATACCAGGGTTAACACCGCCGGCCAAAGCCTCTCGAATGACGCGGGCCTTGGAACCTCTGACATCAGCAAACTGCAGCAGTCGGCGCCAATCCTCAGGCTCGTAGGGACGATCCTCGGATGTTTCCCAGTGGCTGAGCTTGAGGTTCTTCAATCCACGGAATCGGGCCAGACGTTCTCTGGCAAGCGCGTTGGGGTGCAATTCAATTTCATCGGGGAACTCCAAGTCCTCTTCAGCCTCGGTCTTGCGGCTGGCGCGGTAGTCGGCCAGTTCCTGGGCCTCGTCCTCTGGGGAGGGATCGAGGAACATCTCCGATTGTGGATATTCAGTACCACCGCCCTCGGTCATGGCATCCTGGTGGTCCGGGAACACGCCATCCTCGGGTGCTCCAGCAGTATCCATCTCCATAGGCTCATCCTCATCCTCCATGTCAGATCCGGAGTCTGAGACGTCTTCAAGATACCAGGCAGACTGGTAATTTGAGGTACCCTTGGGCAACTTCTTAGGTACCGGGGGAATGTGCGAGTCGTCGTCCGAGAAGTAATGATAGTCATCCAGCAGAACACCCTTCTTCTCTGTCTCAGCCATGGAAAGCATGTCGTCATCCGCCATTTCAATTTCTTCGGGGGCAATAGCAGCCATTTCATCCTGGTCCTCAGAAGGAGTATCCAAGACTTCTGCCTCATTGGCGTCAACCGCCATTGAATCATCCCGCTTGGGCTTTGTGGTTGCTAGCGGCGCAGCTGTGATCGAATCAATCTGGAAATCGCCCCATCCAGGGAGATGAACGATGCGGTCTGCCTTCAGGCCCCGTCCACGAACAACTCCGGTGATGACAACATCGTCAACCACTTCCAGGTTGGACTCTGGCCACTGAACGTTCTCGACAAACATCCAGCTGCGATCGTCACGCCAGCGGATGCCCTTGGGAGTAGCAGTGCAGATAGAACGGATAGCGTTGGAAGATTCTTGTCTGGAGTCGAGAGACATAACTTTCTCAATAGAGGGGAAGAAGTGGTTAATGAAAGACTTTAACGAAGAAGCCACCTGGGGGCGCTTCTTAGGGGGGTCAATCTTGTCGAGACCTTGCACGACAGTCAACACATTTGAGATACCCTGGCCCTGAATCGACCGCAGCAGCATCTCGCCCTCCTCATCAACCTCAACCTCAGACGACATGACCAAGATGACAAAGTCGGCCATACGGCATACATCCAGAGCGCTCATCAAGTCATACTTGGCGGGAACGTACTGCACGCTCTGGCGGAATCGATCGATGCGCACGCGGGTAGGTCCATCGGGAGAGACATCAGTCAACACATCGACACTTTCGTTGATAGAAGCAATAGCGGCGGCGGCGTCAACATCGGCGGACAAAGGCACAATTGCGACATGACGGGGAGCACCATTCTGGCCGGTGAAGATGCTGGTGGCTTGGGATCTTTCCTGGTGCTTCAACGCCTGTCTTTGGCGGGCGGTGTTACGGCGATCGAGTTTCGTCTTGAGCTGTTGGTGGGGTGTTTTACGACCGCCCCGCTCATCACCTTCGATTTTGCCTAGATTGGTATAAATGTTAAAATTATATTCTTTGTCATACTTAGGCAGTTCAGAAATCTTACCTTTGGCCTGATCCTTCAAGGCGCTCTTGGAGGCATGTTTGCTCTTGTAGGGCTTGTGGGAAACCTTGGTGGTGGAACGGTGGTGGTGCACGGCAGGCGCCATATTGGCGTTGGAGCCTTTGAATCGGAAAGGGAGGGAGTCCAGATTGAAGCGAGTCAGAGGTAACTCGACAAATATACAATCAGAACAATTTATAACTGGTAAATATACAGAAACAAAAATGAAAGTGCCTCTGTAGAAAAAAAAAAGGTAACGATAAGAAATCAAAATTCGCCAGTGGAGGATAAGCGAGCGGTGAGCGCAAATCTTGGCGAAATTTTGGGCAAAACACTTTTTTTCTTTGAAGCTACGATTCTCGTCCGCCTTCGTATCTTCCAGAGTTCTTTCGCAAACGAACTCGAGAAATTGCCAGAAAATGGCCGACTCAGCCTCCAACATGGCTGTCACCAAGGGCGACCACGAAGCCAAGATGAGACTCGCAGCAGCCGAGCAAACCTACGGACGAGGCAAAGGTGCCAATGCGAAGAGTGCGCGGGACAAGAAGCTGCGCGCAAATCTCAAGAGACAGGAATTTAAGCACAAGGAGGCTATTCTTCAAGCCAAGGATGCAGAGATTTTGCTCGAGCACACGGAAGGATTCCTCGAACCCGAAGGTGAACTCGAGCGGACATACAAAGTTCGCCAAGATGAGATTCGGGACAGCGTCGGAATCGAGACAGCAAAGAAGGGATTCGAATTGAAGCTTCCTGATATGGGCCCCTACCGTATGGACTACTCTCGGAACGGACGTGACCTGCTGCTGGCGGGACGGAAGGGACATGTTGCGACGATGGATTGGCGCGAGGGCAAACTGGGTTGCGAGTTACAGTTGAACGAGACTGTGCGGGATGCCCGCTGGCTGCATAACAACCAGTTCTTCGCTGTGGCACAGAAGAAGCACACTTATATCTACGACCACCAGGGAACTGAGATTCATTGTCTGAGCAAGCACCTGGAACCGCTGTTCCTGGAATTCCTGCCATATCATTTCCTCCTCGCAAGCGCTGTGAGTATCTTCGATTATTCGACTGCTGAGGATCCCCCGCTAATCACCCCTTCATATAGCAAATGAGCGGTCACCTCAAATACACAGATACCTCAACCGGCCAGACTGTCGCTGAGCTACCTACACGGTTGGGTAAACCCACCGCTCTCGCACAGAACCCATGGAATGCCATCCTCCATGTCGGACACCAAAATGGAGCCGTGACCCTTTGGTCTCCCAACTCTCAAACCCCTCTCGTAAAGGCACTCGTGCACCAGGGACCTGTCCGGTCACTGGCAATGGACCGCACAGGCCACTACATGGTCTCTACAGGCCAAGACCAAAAAATGAATGTGTGGGATATCCGCATGTACCGCGAGGTGCATTCATACTCATGCTACCAGCCCGGCGCATCTGTATCGATCAGTGACCGCGGCCTGACTGCAGTCGGCTGGGGCACTCAAATGAGCGTATGGCGTGGTCTTTTCGACGCCGCACAAGCCGACCAAGGCAAAGTGCAGAGCCCATACATGGCATGGGGCGGAGACGGCCAGCGCATCGAGAACGTACGCTGGTGCCCATACGAAGATATTCTCGGTGTAGGCCACGACCAAGGATTCGCCAGTGTCCTCGTTCCCGGCGCCGGTGAACCCAACTTCGACTCACTCGAAGCCAACCCTTACGAGAACGTACGACAGCGCCAGGAGCACGAGGTTCACTCGCTGCTCACCAAGTTGCAGCCGGATATGATCTCGCTCGACCCCAACATCATTGGAAAGCTCGATACCATCAACGACAAGAAGTATCAGGAGCAGCGTAACCCGGACCAGAAGCCCGAGGATCACATGGAGAAGATCAAGAACCGCGGTCGTGGTCGCAACAGTGCTCTGCGCAAGTACCTCCGCAAGAAGGGTGGAAAGAATGTCATCGACGAGAAGCGTGTCAAGGCCGAGACGTTGCGCAAGGAGTATGCTGCTCGCACGAAGGACAAGCTCAAGCAGGAACGTCTGGATCTGGGACCGGCTTTGTCCCGGTTCGCCAAATGAGATCACTGAGTTTGTTTCTTGCTTGTGTGATATCTACATCTTGTGGAGGAGTGGAGGGACAACCAACAAACCTCCTCTGCCCAAAACCACCCAGATACCCAGCCCACACGCGGCTTCTGTGACATATTGGAGATTTGGCGACAGCTGCATTCCAGGCGTTCTCGGGGAATATGTTTTGTATTCGGAGGGAAAAAGCAGTTAAACGTGTGTACCATCTACTTTCAACACATTGAATATATTGAACTTCATAAACATCACCTTCCAATTTCATTTCGTATTCCCTTCCAGGGTTATCCAATTCAAACCTACCACCTGAGCAAGATATCTACTCATCAACACTCCCAGACCCCCTAACAGCCCCATCCTTCCACCTCTGCAAACTAACATCATAAGCCCCACTCCCCTTCCAAGCACTAATAATCAAATTAACAATATGATCCATGCCCTTCCCATGCTTAACAACCGCAAAAACAGTCGGACCCCCCTCCCTCATCTTCGCCGCATCCCTCTCCATAACAGCAAGATCCGCCCCAACAGCCTCAGCAAGATCAATCTTGTTCACAACAAGCAGATCAGACCCGGTGATTCCAGGTCCACCCTTACGAGGCACCTTATCACCACCCGCAACGTCAATCACGTAGATGATGAAATCCGCCAGCTCGCGCGAGTAGTTCGCAGCCAGGTTATCGCCCCCGGACTCGATTAGCAGCAGGTCTGTTGAGAATTGCTTCTGCAGCTTTTGCAGGGCGAGGAGGTTTGCGCTGATGTCTTCGCGCACGGCGGCGTGCGGGCAGCCGCCTGTTTCAATGGCGCGGATGCGGGATGGAGCGAGGGCTTTGTGGCGGGTTAGGAATTCGGCGTCTTCTCTGTTTTTGGGAGGTTGGTTAGTGGTGAGATTGGAGATATGCGGTATAGTATATGGGTAGGTAATGTATGAGGCCTGTGGTTTTGGATGTGGGGTGTATAGGTGGGTGGAGTTGGGGTATTTTCTCTTACCTTGTGAAGATATCGTTCGTCACAGCGGCGATGTTATACTCGTCTCGAAGGGCGCGAGATAGCGCTAGCATCAGGGCTGTCTTGCCGGATCCCACGGGTCTATTCGGATCCAGATTCACGTTAGCCACTGGCTATGCATCTATAGGTGGTGGTTTGAGGGGATATCATATGCATTGGCACGAGGCGGGTGGAATAGAGGCGGATTGCAATGGAATGGGAACTTCTATACATACCCACCAATACCAATAGTGAAGGCACGATCCTTCCAGTCTCGGCCTTCGATCAGAGGCATCTCGCGGTTGACGTAGGAGCCTGGACCATCGAGGATATCGTGTGCATGGCCGTGGCCGTTGAAGGGGTCGTCGTGGGAGTGGTCAATGCCAGCATCGTGGGAGTGAGAGTGTGACATTGTTTAAGTCTCCAAGGTTGGTCGATGTGCCAAATTCGAGAATGTTTGGAGAAAAGTCCAGATGAGGGGCAGTTCTATCCCTTGGGAGGCCGGTGTGGGGAACTGATAACAAATGCCGAGCTTCGATATTATCAATTCGCCGATGGAGTTCGCCGAGTTCGCCGCTCAGTTTAGATTTAAGAGGGATATTTTTGTATAAATTGTCAATTGGGAATCCATGGGTGTTGGAATACCGAGAAATACGCAACGTAAGATGCCCGAAATGAGCAATTTCATAGTAATACCAACCACGCTGCATATGTAGCTATAGACCCCATACTTCGACATACAACTACGATGCATCATGATTGGAAAGCAGGTATTTATGGATTCGTCAAGTAGCGGCAGAAAGGAGGATAAGCCCCGAATGGGGAGAGATGTCAAGCCAAATGGAACATAGAACACCCCTATGCACGCAGACGTAGTTTCCAAAGAAACGTAAGAGCCGGACGCCATATCATTCGCCAAACACGGATATCAATAGTTCTGTCTGTTCACAGAAGGGAGAAAAATGAACATACTGCCAAGGAAAAAGCGAGCAATGGGCAAAAGCCTAAACAAAGACCAATCCAAAAGTCGTCAAATCCCAGACATGGATGGCAAAAAAAGATCAAAATGAAAAACCGAACGGGAAAGAAATAGAAAACATGCAAGGTCAGGTGATGATCCCGAGCCAACCAAGGAAACGCTGAAAGGAAGATAGAGTACATTAGGTCGGAGTTGAGCAGGATCGATGAGGCCTGACGCCCCTTCCAAGTCAAGGGAAATGGGAGGAGGCCTCAAACACTGATTAAATCCCGTCGATTGTGAATTGAGTCGTCATGTGCCAAAAAGCAAGATAGATCTTTCAACGAGATGAAAGAACTAGATGAGGAGTAAACAAACAAGAGTGGGCGCGACATGCCTCGCCCAGGTATCCAGTCGTACGCCGGTTCCACGCCGCTTGAGACGGCGGGGAAAAATGAAAGCAAGGGAAAGCAAACCAAACTCCCAACATGATCAGGCGGCGGCGCCCTTCTGTCGCTTCGGCACCCGAGGGCTAGCCTTTACTTTCGCTGAGCCCTGTTGCGGAGCGCCGTTAGCTTCGACTCCACCACCGTCCTCGGATTCCATTTTGACGGTGCTTGCCCGGCGACGTTTGTTGCCACCTACATTTGGACTGTTGTTCACGCCAGCTGGGGACGGCTGCATTGGTGGTTGCATCCCGGGGGGACCGGCAAGGCTACTTTGGGCTGGGCTCGCGTGTGCTGAACCAGTCAGATGAGGCGAGCCTTGCTGCCCGGGGAGACCAAGATGGGCCATGGCCGGCGAAGCAAACTGCGACGGAGCGCCCATGCTATGTCCCCGAACGTTTTGCATCGGTTGCATGCCAGGATTCATGCCTGGGTTCATACCCGGATTCATACCGGTGTTCATGCCTGGGTGCATGGCTGGATTCATGCCGGGACTCATGCCTGGGTGCATCGCCGGATTCATGCCCGGATTCATGCCTGGGTTCATAGCGGGGTTCATGCTCGGACTTATGCCTGGGTTCATGCTCGGACTCATGCCGGGACTCATACCCGGATTCATACCCGGATTCATACCCTGATGCATACCCTGATGCATACCCGGATTCATGGCTGGGTTCATGGCTGGATTCATACCCTGATTCATGGCTGGGTTCATGGCTGGATTCATGCCTTGGTTCATGGGCATAGGAGTTGATACAAAGCCGGGATTGGGATTTTGCGACTGGAGAGTGTTGACGAGATTCCGCAATGCGTCAGGAGGTGATAGCTGCGGATTTGCCTGCGAAAATTGGAACAACATCTGCATCGCAGAAATGGTTTCAGCCACTTCCATGAATCCCATGACAGGAGTAGGCACGCCATTGGCAGTCACGTTGGAATCTGGCACTAATGATGCTACTTGTTTAGGCTGAGCACGTTTTGAGTTCTTCGAGAGCTTCGGACTTTGTTTTTGGGAATCCGCCTCCATAGCCAACAACAAAGACCGGGGAATGAACTCGTTGTGGCTGACGACATTAACATCGAGCATCTCAAGCTTGTTGTGCATATCGAAGTGCGCGCGTAACGTGCCATTGGTGAAAAGCTAAAGAGATAGGCATTAGCAAGCTGAAAAGAAGAGGATCATGTGATAAGGGATGTACCTGGCACTCATTCTTGAACCAATAGATGAATGAACATTTCGGGGCTTCCACGTAATGCCCTCCATTGTGAGATTCCCGCTCGCGTGCACCTTCCACCACCATCTGAATTTGACTAATACCGCTAGTGAACTGAGTCAAATAATAACGTGCCAGTGCGGGAGTCCCGATTTCAAATTGTTTAGATCCAATCGTGTTGTTCCAAACACCCTGGCGCAACACACCTACAGGGGAGTAAAAACGATCGACAAACGATTGCCAATACAGAAGATCCTGGGTTTCATTGCGGGGTTGGAAGTTTCCCAGATGCTCAGCGTAGGCATGAATGGTCAAAATCGCGTTATTCTTCCTTTGCTGTTGCTGTTGTTGCTGTATCATAAGAGCATTCTGGTGCTGTTGTGCTTTCAACTGAACCTCCTGGGCGGTCATCTGCTGATTCTGAGGACCCGGCGGCTGGCCCTGGGCACCCTGAGGAGGTTGAGGCTGCGGACCAGGCTGTCCCTGTTGACCGGGCTGCTGAGGCTGCGGCAATGGCTGCGAGGGGGGATTAGGAGTTGCCTGGCCTTGAGGCGGGCCCTGAGATTGCGGAGGCTGAGTGGATGGCGGCTGAGAGGTCTGAGAGGGTTGAGGTGTGCCGCCTCCTGGTCCGCCATGCTGTGACTGCGGAGTGGCACTTTGTTCGTGCATATTCGGGGGCTGTGCTGATGCACGCTGTGGGGTATGCTGGCCTGATTGTCCATTATTTGCCTGTTGTTGAGCATGCTGGGCCTGCTGGGCCTGCTGGGCCTGCTGCTGGGCCTGCTGGATAGCGAAAAACTGCTGCTGCTGTTGAAGAGTTGGCGGCTGGCCATGTGGCATTTGCTGCTGAAGGTGCATCATATTGACGGGTCGCATTCCAGGGTTCGCTTGCATTGCAGCCATTTGAGCAGCATTAAGACCTTGGGTACCATTGGGCATTGATACGGGGAGACCCTGTTGCTGCTGCTGCTGCTGTTGTTGTTGTTGCTGTTGCTGCTGCTGTTGCTGTTGTTGCTGTTGCTGTTGCTGCTGCTGTTGCTGCTGTTGTTGTTGCTGCTGGTGCTGCTGGTGCTGCTGTTGATGCTGATGTTGGAGCATCATTCGTTGCCGCATTAATTGTTGTTGTTGTTGGTGTTGGTGTAAGAGATGGGGATTGTTCGCGACTATAGATTGATCAGGACGTAAGTATGCGATCAAGAAAGACGGCTGGAAGAGATGCAGGTATAGCGGGGGAAAGAAATCACCGCAGAGGGCGCCGATCGCGTGTTCCGAACCTCAAATCTCGCACACCATCGCGTTGAGTAATTAAGAGGTTGAATACTAACAATTTTGTTGGAATTGGTTATTCTGAAGCATATGCGCCTGCGCGGGATTCAGGTGGGAGAGGGCATGGGCATTTGGGCCAGGGCCACCAGGACCACCAGGACCAACTGTCCCAGCGCCCGGGGGCATGCCGCCCATCATCGGGCCCGGCTGGCTGACTTGGGGTCCTCCCGGCGCAGACACACCAGGATGCATTTGCTGTACCATTCCAGTGCCGGGGTGTCCATTCGGATGTTGCGCGGCCATTGGGTGATTGGGGGGAAACCCATGTTGCGGCATGCCTTGGTGGGCAGGAAATGGCTGCGTCATCATCATTGCTGAGCGACGAAGTCACCACAAATGGGGGACTTCAAAATGATCGCTCGCGATGGCGAAAATGTGGGCGAAACGTGGCGTGGAGCGCGACTGGAGTGGGAAGACAACAGGCCGCTTTTAGCGTTCGGGGATGGGCCAAGACGTAGCGAGCGACTTGAACCGGTATTCAGCAGACGCGAGGTGCTGAAGTATCGATCGGGGGCCTCTTGGCCAAGTCACTCACCCGCGCAATGAATGCTTTTTTTTTTCCTTCTGAGAGAAATGGGTGGTCAGTGGGGAGTGATAAGAGGTGAAGATGTTGGGGATGAAGGTTAAAAGTAACGGGGCTAGGGGAGAAGAGTGGAGGGGCTGGGCTCTCTCTCTCTCTCTCTCTCTCTCTCTCTCTCTCTCTCTCCAAACAGCCATATCTTAAGGAAACACAACTCACAAGTAGTTTTGTTTTTCTTCGTAAGGAATCTGAGTATTAGGGGGCTGAAGGTATAACGCCCAAGTCAGGAATTAAGGATGATCGCCCGGTGGGAGAGAGAGAACTGGGGACGGAGGATCCGGGTCCGTAGGGTGGAGGATCTAACCGAGACGACAACGCGATTAATCCAAAGAGAAACAGGGATAGAGAGAGAGAAAAGGACTATAATGAAATGGGGAAATTGTATAGATCTTAAAGTATAAGCTCCATCTTTGATTTTGATTTTTTGCCCTTTTGGAGGCCTTTTTTTTCCCTTCGCCCTCCTCTCTCCTGCGCAGACTCACGCTATTCCCAATTGGTAAGTCACGTGTGCATTTCGCGGCTTTTTCTTCACAACTTTTTTTTTTTTCTTTTCTTCTTCTTCATCTTCCTCTTTGTCTTTCATTCTTCTTTCCAATGGATACACGACTGTGAGGACTCTTAGGAGTCATTCACACTCTTCCTATCTACTGCGGATTGCCATCTTTGAGGCCTACAATTACTAGTGAATTACATTTGGCTTTGTGGTTTCATGTTCCTCAGGTTTTCGGAGCTCTCTTGATGTTGATTGCACCTGACTCCTGAGGATAGCATGACCCCAATGCCAATAATACATGCATCTTACGATGCTTCAATCTCGCCACTAACCTGACAGAGATCAGGTGATTGCACCTTGTGCTTAATGTGAGTTTTACTTCCATCTGATTCCTGCATTTGCAATATCTGTTCAAGGATGAAAAAACACTTTACTTCTTTACCCTCCAAATCGACAATGCGGAGACAATACGGACCTTCCTTCCCGGTCGGTCTGCTACTTGCCAGTATATTTTGCTGAGAACTCATATATTGCAATGCATCTTTACCATGTGTTTGTTTTGAACAATTCACTAATATTGTTCTCAGTCTAGTTCCAACCACAAACCACGATGCATAAAAGGATATCGCTCGTTGTAATGGCGAATTGATCAAGTGACGAAAAATTTCTCGGATGTAAACTCACAGACCTGTTCTGAATGCGCAAAACCGTGTAGAGATTTCCGTTGCCTTCCTTCTGATGATCAATTCGCTATTACACCTGTGTGTTGTCTGGATATATAGTTGTGGAATACTTCAATGAATTTTTTATATATAAAAACCATGTCTCTTGTAGCTTATAACCTATCCGCACCTGAAATATGCCTCATGAACTTAGACCAAGCCACATAACAATTCGGTGAAGTCTTGCAAAGTTTATCATGGTTGCCAACCCTGGTGGGCCCCATCTCTAAAACCAACTCCGGTGAAATTATGTGGAGTACAGATTGAGCCCAGACTACATATGTTAAGGCAGGTGAGGTTTTAGCCGCCTCAACAGTTTCCATTTTCTAAACTCAAGCATGGTCTTGGTCTGCAGACCTTTCCCTGGGCTCCTTCTCTTTCTCCTAGATCACTAAAAATGTACGATTGTCTCATCATGGGGTCTGGTGCAGTACATCAAGCCTATGCGGTTATGGTCCCATTCATTCTGTGAGGGTGTTACGACTCGGGGCACGGGATATTTGAAGTGATCCCCCGTTAGGGGCATGCATGAGCCCCCTGCAAAGACTGTGATTGTGTGAGGGAGAACAGGTTGAATATACCGCCGCTAACTGTCATTTCTAAGAGTCTGAAGTCTAGCGACAGGCTGATAGAACAACAGGTAACAGACTCTCGCGATGTGCTCAAGGTCTGTATTTACCCTAACAAGAGTAGTTGGCTGCATCCATGACCTCTGTCATTAACTATGCTTTCATAATCTGGCTTAAAATGATATGAAGTGATATTGCATGGGAACGTAACACCTCGATGTCTTTTTGACATCTTTCTAGATGTCTCCTTAGATGCGCATGTGTTCTTTTGGATGTCTCTTTCTTTTTATATATATAATTGGGCGCACCCGGCGGGTTGAGGGTAATTTGGAGGAAGAGCTAGAGCCATGGGCTTTGTTTGTTCATTATAGTCATTTGGAATATCTTTCTTTTCTATTAGCAAGCATCTACCTACTAGGTATATATTTCATCATCATGGACATGGATTAATGCATCGCAAAACAATCGTGCGGCCTGTAATATTTCTTCATCAGCAATGAATGCGAACGAGATGAGATCATTCCAGTGCACAAGAAAAGAGAGCTTCACACGGTCACGAAGTATGCTCAGTATTTCTTCTCCGGATATGAATGAATGGACGCCTTTCGAGGTGTGGGCAAAATCCAGACATCGGGGTCGTCGTCCAATTGTTCCATCGAATTTCGATATTCCGAGTTTCTGAGAAATGTGACCTTGGACAAAGTTAAGGCTTCTTTTGACCAGTGATCCGAAACAACTTTTTCAAAAGCGACCCGAAGGCTAGCAAGTTCCTTCGCATCCAAAAGAGGAGGCTTTTCATAAACTGACTGCACCCTCTTCCATTGAGGGTCATCTGGGCTTTGGCCGGTGCCCAAATTGATCCATCTGGTAATAACTAGAGCCAAATCCCGTGAATTGAACTCAATTAGTTCAACATGATAATCAGTGCGGCATACTTCACAACAGTTCGAGGAAGCGCTGCATGTTGGCTTTAGTTCACTCTCCGAATGAGCCTTGACCAAGTCGGTGATTGAGTTGAGAATATCCAAATATAATATATGTTCGCAAATCCATAAAAAGTTGAAATTAATGGGCAATGCGCTCGAAGGGTCAATGAGATACATCTCGTCAAGCCCTACCAACACCATGTCTTGAACGCGTAGACAAAGGCTCGGTAACGATGGGTCTGAGCCTGTCCTATCCACGGAGCATACACATGCCTCTATTGAAGCCAGCGTGCTGGAATCGAGGTATTCCCTCACCTGGGTGTATTCCAATGCCTCAGAAGTCATACCGGACTTCAGGCTGTCGAAGGAACGGCGCATTGCAAGCTGCACATGTAGAAAGTAGAGATCGTAGTAACTATGAGAAAAAGTCCCATGTATTGTCACTTGAAGCCCTGGAATTGACCACTTCATGTTTCGCACACAAGGAAGTGAGTGATCCAAGTAGAGCCGCGGGTTTGATAGCTGGTAACTTTCCGACCCGTCGTATTTGTGGAGAAGAATGCAACAATAGCAAATGAAATGATTCGGTAGATCACGCTCCAGTCTCTGAAGGAATGGCAGCTTGCCGCTCCCTTCAGGTAATTTGATGTTGCTTGTTTGACGATCAAGAGCCACAAAGGTGCGGGAGCTACACAGCGCGAGACAAAAAATATCTTCGGGGATGAGAAAGTCCGATATTGACAACAAAATCTCAACCGGTAGCCGCTCTAGCAACGTCAGCCCTTTTGTCTGGGGCTGCCCCGTTATTTCAGCCTGATTTGTCTCTGTTTCCTCGAGCTGTTGCGTCGCTGTCCCGAGCTGTTGCGTCGCTGTCTCGAGCTGTTGCGTCGCTGTCTCGAGCTTTTGGCCATTTTTTCTACAGCCTGGATAAGCTGAAAGTCTCTGCCAAAATGGCCGAAAAAGTCCCATGATGGCGGCACGAGTGCTTGGGTTAGCACTATTTCCAGAGTGTGGTAAAAGACAGTTGGTGAATATCCAATCTGGTGGTTGAATATGTCGAATCAACGTGAGTGATTTATGCTGCTTATTCTTAGACCTCAAGCAACCTAGGTGGAGGATGATATCAATAGCTAAAAGTCTTGAGCTTAGGAGAGCTGGTGAGATCAAATAGAAATGATCCGAATCACAATAGGACGTCGGAACCTTCCAAGGTTGGAGTGCCTGGAGACTGACGTAACATCCCTATTACGGCATAGTAGGATTTGTGTCCAGAAAGGTTGGATATACATACGTGTATGTAGGTTTTCTGTTTGCATTCGAAGCAAAGCTTACGAGAGGGTGGACCGTCAAACATTCAAATTATGTATAAGATGGCACGATAATAGAGTTGTAACAGGATTGTGGTGTAAGACCGAAGGAACGTATAGCCTATCTAGAGGTGTGCAAGTGAACAAGATGATGATAAACGGGTCCATGTTATTACATCTATGATGCTGACAGTTCAGCCGCTGATTCGAATACGGTAAGAGCCATTCGAGATGGGAAAGAACGAGAGAAGACCTAACGTGAGTGTGTTGAGTATACGTATGAACTTCACATGTAACCTGCGTCAACCTTTGAATACTACGAAATCTACCTATACCACACTATGACCACGCATAGCCACCAAGGCAGCACCAGATCTGCTGAAAAAAGAGGAGAACTCCCGGGGCCGGTACGCTAGGGCTTTTCTATGTCACAGTTATATATAGAAAAGTCTCTTGCACAGAATATGCCTTTTTACCGCCTTCGTATACACTTACAAAGAGCATCTAAAAGAGCATCTAAAAGACATGACAAGGCCGAATAAGCGGCCGACTATTTTTGTAACCTTTGAATGAATTAAAACTACGCGGCTAAAAGATGCTAGCCCAGGAAATCTAGTCTATATTAAGTATGGCCAGCCGACACACCAAATGCATGACAACATTAACCCCCAACTGAGCAGCCGCATTGATGATGGGTGCCTCTCCCCAGTATGTTAGCTGTTGTCCGGGCGATACGCCCATGGTAGCCGGCAAGGTTATGAGTGATAGTTTCAGTCATCCTTTACGAAACACTTTGATATACCTAGTTATCCATGTGTCGAGTTGATCACCAACTTGGATAGAACTTTGGACATGGAGGTAAATCGGTGATTTGAATACAGACTCGGTCATCTCATAGGGTAGTGTCGGCATAGTTCGAAGCCTTAATTGTTTAATTACAGTACTGTCATAAGGTTGGATAGATCCATATTAGACATGTCAAACTCGTTCGATCTCTAGATGTTGTGGTCAAGAAACTGAAGATAGACTAGAAGTACCTTTTGTATGGGAAGCCCATACAAAATATACATCTTCCCGTCAGTCGCGGTGGAGACGAAGCGGGTACTATGATTCTAGAGAGTGAACCGTACCCGGAATGGAGAAGTACACAAAAGCCTGAGAGGTTTGAGATCAATGTACTTTTCTATATAGAGCACGAGGAAAAGGTACTTAATAAAATGCCAGGAACGTCAGGTTGCGGCGGCGAATGCTGTGTAGAAAATATAAGATCACGTGACCTAACATTTCTCCTTCGTAGGGCCCGATAGGGACCCTGCGCCACTCGCGACTTGGTGCACATATCTACTAATTTCGGTGATATCACATAAAGCTCCGGTGACAGTGTCCCGGATGTATTCGTCAATTCAAAAAGTCCGGCTGTCGGTTGCACGCCCTTGTCGAGTTGTTGCTCGCCGACGCTATTCCGCACCGCTGTCCGCGCGCCGATTCCATCTGTCACGAACATGGCTCGCATCACCGTCCCAAGACCCTCACGATGCCGAGTCTGCGGCGCCAGGGAATGTTGTGGAAGACCCGTCCCTCAAAATTGAGAATATCTCCGACAAGGGCACGCCGGCGACATCTCCCTCCCCCGAGTTGGCCAAGCCGATCACCAAAACCTACGGATCTGCCGTACGCAGAGCGATGCGAAACCGAAAGTCCTCACAGCAGACTTCCCCATCAACGGCGACCGTCCCCGCGTGGTTCTACGAGCACAATAAGGTGTCTCACAGCAGCGAAGACCGCCCTATGCAACCACTACAACAGGTTCAGATAACCAAGTCACGGTCAAAGGAGCCAAAGGAGGTTCAAACTGAAAGTCAAGCTTCCGGGGGAGATTCCGATCCATCTGCGTCTAGTGAACCACCCACAACACCGGAGAATCGGTATGCAGTGGCCGAGGAATCATGGGAAGAGTTGCGGGCCTCCGCCAAAGCAGGGTTGCGGTTACCAGCTGCGAAATATGCCAAAGAGCCTTCGGTGAAGAAATCGCATCTGGCGCTGCACTATCCGGGTAGTGATGGAATACCATTCCTAGACGCGGTGGTGAAGAAGCTTGCCCATGAGTTGGGCACTGACCTGGTAACTCTTAATGCTCAGGACATTGCACAATTGTTCAGCGAGCAAGATCTCGCAGATGTCGGCGTAACATCGCCCATTCGATCACTCGGCTATGATGTATATCGGCAATCCGTCCCAAGTTCATGGTCGGAACTCGAAGACCCCGAAGGTGACGGCGAGGATGACGTGACTGAACTCGCAGGTGGTCCCCGTGGTATGCGCGGCGATATTAGCACACCTCGGTTCATCACAATCGAGAGCAGCAAAGAGGCGGGTGATATCCCGCTTCCCAACTGGCTTGGGCTGAAAACTCTCTTGGGGGGATCGATCAATGGCCAAACGGATCCGGATCCTGGGGCCGGGGCCTCACGAAGTGGTCAGCGCGCCGAAACTCGGTGGATTCAACTCGTCAATGAGCTCCTCGGTTCACCAGCTCAACCAGCACTGCCAGTCCCCACTGAAACAACAGAAATTACCGAAACCAAAGCCAGCAAGGCTTTGCCAACTCGTGATATCATTATGCATATCCAAGACTACCGTGACATTCAGAACACCCGAGAGGGGTCCAAATTCATTACACTCCTGCACAAAGTCATCCAAGATCGGAGAGCGGCAGGGTCCAAGATTCTGTTGATTGGAACTACCTCGCAGGAGATCCACCACTCGCCCTCACAAGATGGTGCTGGTCTACTGCAAAATGTTCTTGACGATCAGTTCTCTAAGACCTTGTTCATTACCCCTGCCATGAGCTCGAAAGACGCCGAAAAGGTCTTCGCAGAAGACCGAAAGAAGCGCACCATGGATATCAATATTCGCCACCTGCAGAGCATGCTTCGCTTCCGATTACACGAACAGGCCCTACCCGTAAAGGATGACATCTTGAGCGACCGTGCTTGGCCGCTAGAACCTTCAACCATCAAAGAATCAGGAATCGAGGACCGGTACTGGTCATACAATCAAGTGCATTGGATTTCTACCCTTGCACTTGGCTGCGCTGAAGCCAACGAGCCTCTCGGGTTTGAGCACATCCGACGTGGACTCGAGCTCATGGATAAAAGCGACCGAGTCACCAATGAGTGGCTGAAAGAGAAGTCACCCAAGCAGAAAGATTCGGAAGCAGGGCAGACCAGAGAGCAGCTGATCAGTTCTTTGCGCAAAACGTGCAACACACATGAGAAAAAGCTGCTTAACGGTGTAGTTGACGCAAAAAGCATCCGAACCACATTCAACGATGTGCATGTACCCCCCGAGACCATCGACGCCCTGAAGACCCTGACTTCCCTCTCACTCATCCGCCCCGAGGCATTCACATATGGTGTCCTCGCCACGGACAAGATTCCCGGCCTTCTCTTATACGGACCTCCCGGCACCGGTAAGACGCTCCTCGCCAAAGCCGTAGCCCGCGAGAGCGGAGCAACAGTCCTCGAAGTCAGCGGGTCTGAAGTGTACGACATGTACGTGGGCGAGGGCGAGAAGAACGTGAAAGCGATCTTTACACTCGCCAAGAAGCTCAGCCCCTGCGTCGTCTTCATCGACGAAGCGGATGCCATCTTCTGCTCACGCACCGGAGCCAGCAGCCGCACCTCCCACCGTGAGCTAATCAACCAGTTCCTGCGCGAGTGGGATGGCATGAACGACCTCTCGGCATTCATCATGGTCGCCACAAACCGACCCTTCGATCTGGATGACGCTGTCCTCCGCCGTCTTCCCCGTCGTCTCCTGGTCGATCTACCAACCGAGCAAGACCGCGAAGCAGTGTTGAAAATCCACCTCAAAGAAGAACAGCTCGAGCCCTCCGTCGACCTTGCTGAACTCGCCCGACGCACGCCACTGTATTCTGGTTCCGATTTGAAGAATCTGTCGGTGGCGGCTGCACTGGCTTGTGTTCGCGAGGAGAATGACGCAGCGGCTAAGCACACCGGTGACGAGCCATATGCCTACCCAGAGCGTCGCATTCTGACTCGCGCACATTTCGAGCGCGGGATGGAAGAAATCAGCGCTTCGATTAGTGAGGATATGTCTTCGCTGTCGGCGATTCGGAAGTTCGACGAGCAGTACGGTGATCGGAAGGGTCGTCGCCAGAAGAGCCCTGGATGGGGATTCATTCCTGGTGCTAGCGGTGAGGCTTCGGCTGATTCGGCGCGTGTTCGGACGTGATTTTCTTTTGTTTCATGCGAGGTTTCTCGCCGGCTTGTATACTGGGTTATTTTACGTGGATTGGGGGAAATTGGGAGTTTCCCACTGTACTTTTAGCGATATGATAGACCTGTACCATTACTCAATTGTATATACTGCCACCTATTTCTTGGGCAATAAAATTTGCATTATTTCCTATTCAGATGCTTCGAATCGGGTTTCGTAGTGACTTTGTGTTTTCCACCACATATCCCATAAGCCTTTCCGGTTGGAGTTTGCCCAGTGAAGCAATGCTGATAGAGCCGCAGACAGAGACATTTTGTGTTGCACATTCACCGGATTGTACATGACAAAGGCTTCTTTATTTTTTTGTCCCCTTAAGATAGAGAATGTCAGAGGTAGCATGTAAAGAAACACACGGAATTCTTGTAGCATAGTGATATAAGGCGAGAAGAGTAGCTAATTGCTTTTCTTCCCTCTTCACTTTCTATCCACCACCACAGAGTATCAACTCCGCTCGCTCTTTCTATTAGAACTGCATCCATTCCTCTGTTACAGGATACTAGTTACCAGACTCCAATATGTCGGTAAGTAGATCCGTTAAAAGCAGTGGAGATAAGTACTAACGCCTTGCTTTTTGTAGGATCGATCGGGGTATTTCTACATTCCCAAACCATCAAGAACATGTCAACTAACCAATATATACCAGCATACCCGTTGCAGAGGAATGCATATCTGCATTCAACCAGCTCCGATCAGGCCCAGAAGCTACCAGACCGAAGTTCATCATCTGCCAGATCTCCGACGACAAGAAGAGCATTGTACTCGAGGAAACATCCACAGAGAAAGATTGGGACTTCTTTCGCATGAAGCTATGTGAGGCAGCCGACGAAGATGGGGACCCGGCTCCTCGGTATGCCATCTACGACATGGAGTATGACATTGGGAGCGAAGGGAAGCAGTAAGACACCACTCCAGTGACTTGATGAGTGCAGTGGAATGTTTTTCGTTAATACTAGTCCCTGGCTGTGTAGAAACACGACCGTTTTGATCGAATGGAGTCCTTCCTGCGCGCCTCTCAAGGTGAGTTGTCTTTCAAACTCGTGTGTCCATTGGCGTGGTTATGAAGTGCTGACTGTATTGTAGATGATCTTGCTCTATCTTAACAACAGACAGCAATTGACCATACCTTTCGATCTCAAAGTATCAATTGATGCAGACTGCGTGATGGACCTCGAATGGGCGGTTGTCGTGCAGCAGGTCCATGAGGATGTCAGAGAGCTAGGTATGGGGAAATGATCGGCGTTGCTCAAGTACCGCGCATGAAGAGGGATTGTTTCTTTACAACAAAGTAATAAAGTAGGCACCACAGGTGAGGAATTTGATATGAAATCTTGGTTTTTGAACTGGTCTTTGAATTGTGCTCAATTGAATTTCTTGATATGTTTCGAGGGCAAATGGGAGATTGCATGATGCCACATCTAGACCTTCATCTTAACCAGCTTCCAAGGTTGGTATAGCGCGAGTCATTGGATCATTGGGGGAATACTTAAGTAGCACCACTAGATTGATAGCACCACTTGGCGTTGCGCCACTCCATGTGTTGGGCTCAATAGGCGAAGACTCTTTTTCTTTTTTTTAATTGCCTTGAATCACTTCGTGTTTCTGATTGTAAGATTATATAAGATCGTATTTTTTTTAGAGCAAGTGACGAGTGAATCGGAAATGTGAAAATCAAACTAGATGAAAGATATATGTCGTAAAATGAGAAATGAAAAATGAAATCCAGAAAGTTGAGGCTATCTCCGCATTCGGGCACGTGCCATATGACATGAGTCTGATCATTCCGCCACATGACTTTACAAAAAGACCGTGGTTTCTTTGCTTTTGCATTTCCCCTAATTTTGCATCTTTTTACTAGAGAATAGGAGAGAATATAGGAGTGCACGGGTAAGAAAAGAAACCCTTCGGGCAAGAAAACCTTGCTTCAAAGCTCCCCACTTTCTCTCCCGAGCAACTCCCCACATCCACAGATCGCGAAAATGATGGCAACCGGGTCCAGGGATACCTCAGTTCGTGAGGCCAAACTCTTCGTCAAGGAAGTCGTACGAAATGACTGGGATTTCGACGCCGGAGTTCCCTCCCCATGTTCCGCCGATGGCACCCTTTGCCACAACCGCGAAGTTTGCGAATGGCGAGTCCGAGAATTCGACACCCCAACCTCGGAACTTGAACCCCAGAGCTCAGATAGCGAGCAAGAATATGATCCGTCAGCCGTGCTGAAGCTCGCCCCGGGAGACGCGGGCATCGAGCGCCGCCGCAAACGCCGTCGACAAATGGATGACGAAATGGCATGGAACGAAGGGCTACGCTTATGGATGGCCAGACGCGATGCGTGGTGTGGCGCGAAGACTCGGCGGCAAATTCGGACGGAGGAGGAAAAGCGCAAGGTGACTGGTGCGCAAACGGACACAACAGATCACTCCAATGGCGTGGAGCTGGAAGAAAATGACGCGACTTCGTCTGGGTCATCCCAATCTGCAATGCCGGCTGCCCGGGACAGTGCGGGTATTGGCGCTTCTGATCTGGCGGTCCGGACCGAGACTTCGCTTTCCATTGCGGATCGGGAGAAGAGCGAGGAGCTCCAGCAACGAGTGGATATGACCTCGGGACAACAGGAGGATCAGGAGGAAGGATTGTCTACCGCGCCAGATGAGGGAGCTAAACGGAAGGCTTCGTCAGAGACCAACATCACAGAGCCGGATCAGAAAGTTGCCGCAAACGTGTCTACTCAACTCACATCCTTCCCGGCTGTCGAAGACCAGACAGAAGAGGAGAAGGTGGAAGAAGAGCTTGATGAACCACTTTGTCCTGTTGCCCCGCCTTTTATTTCAGATGAGAACCCAGTTCGCGCAACCATCAATCCCGCAATTTACCCTTCAATCTACACCAAGGTTGTCGTGCAAGGCATGACCCCCACCATACCCGTCAACCTCGCCCATTTGACCAAAGCCATGGTTCAAGGGTGGAAATCAGACGGGCAGTGGCCGCCAAAGCCAGCCGTGACATCGATTGTCCTTGCTGATGATGCCTCTGTGCCCAAGAAAAATACAGATCGCTCTGCCGAGGAGGCGCCGCAGGGAAGGAGGAAGAATAGCATTACGAATGCTGTGAAGAAAGTGTTCCATTTTGGATCACACCCCTTCCATCGCCGCGGCAGCCAGGATACCGGGAATGGAGCCGGGGGCCCGACGGCTTAAGTGGATCCTGCTATCTATCTTGTCGATCATAAGTAATTGCATGGCCATCAATCCAAGTGGGGGTCGGAATGACTTCAACTGGGTTGCTCTGGCTTCATCGGGCGTCTACTCTGGGGGTTTCTATTCATGTTTTCTTGCGTGTTCATAATCTGAACATGCTGGTGTTTGATTTACTTTCTAGCTCTGCACAATGAAGAAATGACATCTGATGTGTAACTTGGTTCAATCTTATACAGTAAGGAAGTTTCGTTGGCTTCCTTCAGTGTTGATATAGCTTCTCTTTTACAGCAAACTGCCAAGCTGGATGAATATTCGGAGATCCAAAGCTTTCAAGACCAGATCTGTATTGATTGGGAGAACACAGCGCTGTTGCAAATTCCGGGATCTATATCTAGTATCCCCATCTGCAACCCTCCCTTGAAAGTTGGAACCGATTAAACAACCATCCTCACTTTCAATTTATCACCCTGCACAATCTCCTCCTGCCGTGAAAGAAACTCCTCCATATCCCAAGTAACAGAAATATACCGCGCAGCCAACCACTCCCGCCTCGATTCCGTCAAAAACACAAGCGTATCCGCACAAAGTCTCGGCGTCTCCGTCAACACAACCTGCGTCTCAACCGGCAACCTCTTCCCCATATCAGTCAGCACACCACCAGGGTGCACACCAAAAGTCAAAATACCATCGGGTCCATGATCGGCATCCAGAAATTCAGTCCAGCGCTGGAGCGCAAGCTTACTAGTCTGATACGCCGAGGCACCAGGAGAAAGAAGATGCGCCGCAATGCTACTAAGATTAACAATAATCTTCTCCCCTCCCTTCAGTATCTGCGGGAGAAATGCCCGTGTCACGAGGTACGGTCCCCGGACATTGACATCCCAAGTCCGCCACCACTCTTCTGGATCGCTGTCGGCGATCTTAGCCCGTTTCTCTAGATACCCCGCGTTATTGATCAGGATATCGAGACGGGGGAATGCCTCGCTGACTGTTGCAGCAGCCGCTGCGACGGATTTCTCTTCTGTCACGTCTAACGACACGACTACTATTTGGGGAACTGGTTTCCCTGCTTCGGACGCTGCCTCGCTGATGGATGCTGCAAGCCCGCTCAGATTGGATCTTGCTCCAACTGCGATGCCGGCACACCCGGCGCGACTGTAAGATAGCGCTGTTTCTCGGCCGATGCCTTTGGATGCTCCCGTGATGAAGATGTACTTGGATGAGAGGTCTCGCTTGGTTGGGTCGATTGCGGGGTAAGTGTCATGGTGAGAACGGGATGTGAAGTTGATTCCTATAGTATAGTGGATATTAGGTTAGTCTTGCGTCTGTCGTTAGGTGAGGGGTTGGGAGAAGCGCTGGTTGGTATATACCTGTATGGTCTGCTTGCGCCATGATTGCTAGTCTATATCGAGGAAATAATGGATAGGAAGGTGGTAGCTCTTGAGAGATAAGGTGTTGAAGATGTATAATTATCCCGATGCTTCACTCCTATCTCAATGGTTTCGGCGTCTTGGTGGGGCTTGTTTCGGGGTCATCATGCTTCCTCGGACATAGCGGAGTCCGAACAGCCTCACTTATTATGAGATAAAATTCCCATATAATTAGGGATACGCCATATTGTGTTAATCGATAAAAGAGAGCTATATTTTATCAGAGGGTTTTAGGCATAGAAAATGCTTGTTGTTAGAGAACTTGATAGATCAGGATATCGGATCCTTGTAGTTGTTGGAAACAAGTATCAACAAGAAGACATTCTAGTCACAACACCTTCTAAAAAAAAAAAGGAAATCCAAAAAGAACATCTGAGAAGACACCGAAAGCGACTCCGAAAAAAAGACCACCGAAAAGACTCCCCAAGGCCGCATAAGTGGCCGAATATTCTTGTGCATGTAAAAGGAAAGACTCGGACAGAATTAATAATGAAACAAAAAAGCACTATGGGTATAGAAGTAGGTGATAGGCGAAATCATAATGTCCTCTAGTTGTTGTCCCCCCAATGGAACAGATCAATCCACGGAAGATCATCAGTGGGCAGGTCATACATATGCGTGACAAAATCTATCCTGCTATCATTGGGCGACATGAGCTGTACAGCAGCAGGTTTGTGGCTATCGTCCCCCGACAATGTCTCCGAAGCCATCCGCTTGACCTTCCGCAAAGTAACCTTCGCCAACGCCCAACTAGGACTCAATGTCTTGAGAATGCCTATGATAAGTGATATGCGGTCGTGGAACTGGTCCTGATTGCCATATGCGCCGGCCAAACAGCATGCTGACAGCTGCACCAGGACGGCAAAAACAATGCCGCAGATGAAAAACGGCGTGTGTTTCTGTACCGGAACTTGCAGGGTAGCAAGATTAATAATCTGCTTCGAGGCCACCAGGGCTTTGACACCGTGCATATTCCTGCCGTATACAGGTAACAGCTGTTGCTGCCGAATAACCTTGCCAGCACCGGGAATGGTTGCCACGAGATCGCTCCGCGGGAAATGAAGGTACATGATGCAGAACTGGATAAACATGTGTCCTTGGAAGAGCATCTCGTCCTCGCCATTACACATGTCGGTCTTGGCCTTATCCAGGTGGTGCGGCCACGCCGCAAGGGCGCTATCAATTATCTTGACATGATCCTCATCTAGATCATGCGTCCAGGCAATGGCGAGGACTCGTGCTAGAAGACGCACCGCCCCGATCCGGAAACTAAATGAGGAGAATATGATCTCTTCCTCGGAATAGATCCGTGCGTCGAATTGGGCGATCGATTGGGGTTCGTTTGTGAACGAGCCTTCCATATAAGAGGACTCATCGCACGGCAGGAGTATGTCCGAATCCGCTGTATGACAGTGAAAGCTGGGCTTTCGCTGCAGCGCCGCCATAAACCCATCTGTCACGTACAGCTCCCACCATGTCCTGCGCATGCTCTCCTCCTCGAGAGCTGATCGCGTGCCATGTACGATTGGGAAGCTCTTCTTGTGCATGCCTATCTCCAGAGCCAAGGATACGGCTTGTGCGAGGACGGCGGTAGATTCTTGGATTTCATTTCGAGCATGTATTGCGATCGAAAATAGTAGTTTCGCTTGCACGAGATGGAATTTGGGACCGGGGGTATCTTCAGCTTCGGCCTTTGAAACTTGGTCCGTCACTACGCCGAATAGCGTGTCGCTAGAGACCGTACTGGAAAATTGACTACCCACAAAATGGACCACCAGTTTGAGATAATCCGGGTAGGTCTGCAGTGTATACAGATTGCGAGGCACCAGAATCGGATGAGCCGCATGGAAATTTGCGTAGTACAGATTGACCAACGCCTCATCATCTTCCACAGATAGATGACTTCGTTCTTTCTGCCACTCAACTGACATAGATGTCAAACCTGGGACTTGATCCTGTCTTGACGGAAGGCTCGGAATACCTTGGACCATTCCGCCTGCGCTGGCCGGGACATGGCTAGTTGCAGATGCTATGGCGCCATCCCGGGAAGAGGAGGGCGACGAGATGCGATTGGCAGTAGGAAGACCTGTGGCTTCTTCACTAGGCCTAGCTTCCCATGTAGTTAACGGGGTAGGAGCTCTGGGAGAGTGATTTCTCAAATCAATAGGCACTGGAAACGTAGGCACACTATCTGTCCCACTCGAGGACTGATCAACATGAACTGCCCGACGCTTCAGGCCCCGCCGGGAAGGGAGATATTGACATTGTGTCCCGGAGGAGATGCAGCGCATGCAATTTGGGATGGATGTATCACACTTGACGTGCTTCCGCCGGCACTCAGTGCAAGCTAGGGGAGCAAGTTTGTCGATTTCGTCGACAGGACTAAGGGTGCGAGGTGCTGCGCGGGGTCCGGGCGCAGATTTTGTTTTGTTGGATGCCATGAAGGTCACTTCGCCATTCGAAAACCCATATCAATCTCAACAATTTAACTACACTCAGAAATCAGGAAGAGTCATTCTAAAATGTGGTTCTGTACTTCGGAGGCGAAATATTGGTCGATTATGGCGTGACGGGAAAAAGTTTACTATAGTGACAGAGAGGGGCCTGAATTATTTATAGAAGTTCAATGTTTATATATCAAAGGGTCTGGACTTGGACAAACTATCTCTCTCGCCTCTCTGGTCAATGAGCCAGGTGAGATGCAAGAAAGATAACACTTTCGAGGAAGGTCAGGGTCAGCTCCAGTGTGGCCCGTACTCTCCCTGTTTTCAGACGAAACAAAATATCAAGATGGATTCCCATTCTAAGCTAATTTAGATGGGATCTTGATCAAACCCAGGTCCTTTGCGCCGATGGCGTTTTGAAAGGCGCTCTCCACATCGTGTTCACTGATCCACGATGGGTCCGGCCGATTACGCACTCTCTCTTCCAACATCTCATCCGTTTCTACATTACCGTTCTCCATCTTGGGCTTGTGACCAATGACCTGCAGATGCACTGCACTGAGAATCTTATCGATGTGTGGCTTCCGAGTGGCCTCGTAGAGGCGAAAAACCTCGGCGAGCTGTTCGACCGTGGGCTTCCTCGATCTTGCCATAGCCGCAGGCCAGACATGGTTGAGGGCAAGAAATAGTGCATATGCGTCATCAATCGCCAGTGATCCTCCAGCGGCAAAGGCTCCCCCGTGTGTGTGGGCGGCATCCCCAGCCAAGGTCACACGCTGAGAAAAGGTCCACGTGTCGAGCTCACGCCCAGCCATATTGGGATAAAGTCGTGTGTAGGGCGTTGCCTCGATTAGTGAGCGGACGGCGGGATGCCAATCCTGTGAATTTGTCGACATGTCAGTCCGGACTTGAGAATCCATTAATCGACAGCTTGGAGAGGGCTGCGACAGGGTTAGAACACACCTTATAGAGCTCCCGGAATGTATCCAGGCTGTATTCGTCGTTCCATTCCACTGTGTCTTCTGGATCGTTTGGGTCGGTATGAAGACCGCCAACAACGGTGAACATTCCCTTGCCGATATTTGAATGAAAGAAGCTTCGATCGGGGCCAATCTGTGGTGAAGAATGAATTGAGCGTCCAGTCAGCAGCGGACTCTCAAGTATAGAACGTGGAGTTTATAAACGGACCCAGTGGGAGGCATCTTCGGGGAAATTGATGTCTTTCACCAGTGAAGCGTCAAAGACAGAGCGCATTGCTGTCCAACCAGTACGGCGGAGCGTATGATCTGGTACAAAGGTTTTGCGGACATTCTACCTTTTGGTCAGCAAAATATGCAACCTTCCAAGGTTGGTGATGGGGCATTGCCTCTAGACTGTGGATGAAGCTTTTCTCCTCATGCCGGGAGACTCACCGAGTGTATTCCGTCAGCACCAATGCAGATATCCGCCTTGGCAGTGGTGTGGTTCTCAAAGGTCAATGTCACTCCCTCTTCGCGACCAGCAACAATGCTAACGGTCTTCTTACCCATGTGAACAATTTCGCGGGGCACATGTTCTAGGAGAGCTTGATGGAGATGTGCACGATGGAATCGCGCCGTGAAATGCGTTTTGGTCTTAACAGTCTTGTGGAGGTCACGAGCTATCACCTCCCCGGTCCGCCAATGCCGATATATCATTGGGTAGTCGGATATCTGCCGTGAGCACACGCTGCCATCGATTGCATTCTCGACGCCGAGCTTCTCCAATGTCCGGAGGCCATTGGGGCCCAGGCTGATGCTAGCCCCGATCTCTCGGAAGGCTTTGGTTCGCTCGTATATCTGAACATTGACTCCCGGGTGCTGCAATAGGGAAATTGCAACACTAAGACCCGCTATCCCACCACCAACAACAGCTACTTGAAGCTTCGGGGACTCGTCAACACTAGTGTCTAAACTGCTAGTTTTGCGTTCGTCGGGAGTGTCGCGCATTGTGAGCTCCTTGTGTGTTGTGTGGGTCGTAGGCGTTAATGGGTCGTTTGTTGAACTTGATGAACTGGATAGACAAGAAAAAAGTAGGCATATGCAAGTAATGGAAGGACTCTGACTTGTTTCGAAATTTTCCGTGATTTCTACTGGAGAACTAATAAGGACGCTAATATCGCTTCTATGGGCTTGACTCCGAACGGGGTTCTGTCTGGATATCCGTGGATGACTCCTATCTCGGGATGTCGTTATCGACTCAATTCCCGGACATTGGAACATTAGACGGGCTTTGCCTGGAAGGGAGATTGTGGATAACTGATTAACCATACAAGGAGTCTCTTGAACTTTAATCATCGGTGTCTCTTCGGAGATGCTTGATCAAAGTCGATAAGAAGATCCCGGCGTGAAGATATTTAATGTAGCTGACGCCATATCTATGAAAAATGATAAACACCGGCATCTAGTAACTTGAAATCACGACACTGAATACCTAGTTACGACCTCCATTTAGATAGATACATAATAAGCAGTGATCAAGGCCTCCATCCATTATTCTTATAATCACTCGCAAACTGAAATATACCACGGGCTCACAAGATCGATGCCGCGTTATCAATCATGGCCTCACAAAAGCAGACACCAACCGTTACCACCCAAGATGCGTCCAACATGGCTCTGCAAGAGGAAAAGCCACACATGAAAACAATCACTGTCAACAAAGCCGATACGACATTGGGAATTGTGGAGGAGTATGGTAGTGAAACAGCAGCACCGACACCGCAGGAGTTGAAGAAACTGAGAAGGAAACTATATTTCCGTCTGATTCTGCTGCTGATCGTCATTGATTTGATGCTTTTTGTACGTTATCACTCAACTACTTAATTTCCAGTGAACAACTGCTAATGTATTTCAACAGATCGACAAAGCAACCTTGGGTCAGGCTGTGCTTCTGGGTATCATGAAGGATACTCACCTCACCAATGCCACATACAATAACCTGAACACAATATTCTACACAGGTACGTTCTGACGAAGAGATTTGATACGAATTTAGTATACGTCTTGCTAACGCAGCACCCAGGATATATTGTCGGACAGGCACCGGGGCAATTCTTAATTCAGCACTTCCCCTTGAGCAAATACGTCAGTATCTCAATCTTCCTATGGGCAGTGATTGTATTTTGCCATGCAGCTGCAACGAGCTACGCAGGCCTTATTCCTCTTCGCTTTTTCCTGGGCTTCGTCGAGTCCGCCTTGGTGCCTGCAATGGAAACTACCATGGGCATGTTCTTCACTCCACACGAGCTGCACCATGTTCAACCCATTTTCTGGATATCGTGTGTCGGCTCCAGCATTCCAGCAGGACTGCTTGCCTACGCTCTGCTTTTCAGCAAGTCCACCGTGAGCCCATGGAAATTGTTCATGGTCGCCACAGGTGGCCTGACTTTACTTCTCTCCGTCCTATCATGGTTCTGCTATCCCGACAATCCGGGAAAAGCTCGATTCTTGACAAACAAGGAAAAGGTCCAAGTCATCCAGCGAGTCCGTGAGGCAACCAGAAGTTCCATTGAGCAGAAAACGTTCAAGAAACATCATTTCTACGAAGCATTGTCCGACCCTATCACCTGGCTCTTCGCTCTGGTCTCCTTTTGCCTCAACCTTGCCAATAACCTTGCTTTCCAGATGAGCATCCTGCTACTTAGTCTGGGGGTTGGAAACCTCGGATCTACCCTCATCACAGTTGCATCCGGTGGCTTCGCGGTTAGTGTCGCGGTTGTAGCATCCCTTCTTCTCCGCTTCTTCCCGGGCTACAGTGCCTGGTGGGCAACCCTCTGGGTTCTCCCTGCTATTGCAGGAAGTATCGGTATGGTTGCATTGGCCTGGGATAAGACCATTCCTTTACTCGCCTGTCTTCTGCTTGGAGTCACAACTTGGGGTATGACCTATATCATCTCGTTCGTTTGGGCGTCATCGAGCTCTGCGGGTTATACGAAGAAACTGACACGCAATGCACTGTTTATGATGGGTTATGGCATTTCAAATATCATTTCTCCGCAACTCTGGAAGTCTGGAGGCCCGCGCTACTACGGCACTTGGATTGCTCAGACCGTCGTTAGCTTTGTGTTGACACCCTGCTTCCTCCTCACCATCAGGTTCATCCTAGTGAGAAGGAACAAGGAGCGACGAGTATGGATTGAGGAACAGGCCGCCTTGGGGAATTTTGGAGAGGGATACGTTGAGAAAATCGATGCGGATGGAAATGTGGTCAAAACGAAGGTTGATATCTCGGTTCTTGACCTCAGTGATCTTGAGAACAAGTTCTTCATCTATCCACTATAGGAAAGAAATGGCCCACAGGTAAGTTCTCATTATAACTTGTAAAGAAAGGCACTAACACCGTGAATTTACAGCATCTAAGATATGGATACTTTATATATATTCAAATTTGGTGAAATCAATCTGTTATAGTCGAATACGACGTTTCCTTAGATGTATACACATGTAGCTTGTAGCCCTACATAAATTCTATGGGGCTCCAGAAGCTCATGGGGACAAGATAGATATTTACCTAGGTATAAAGCACTAAAACATTAGTCATTTATCTTCGAATATGACGAATTTCCTTCGATTTCTCCGTCTCTATCTCTGTCCCTCCCCCTCCACTGCCACCTCGCCCGTGACCGAATTCTTCTTAGCCGCAACCTTCTCACATACACATCGAATATATACTTTCCAGATCTTCTTTCAATCCTTCATACAAGATTTGTAGGCCAGACATCTCCATATGTCTACGATGGTTGAACGGGATGACCTCGAGACCAGGTCGTCTCTTCCTTACTGGAACCCTTCCCTGTCTGTGGAAAGCAGGGTAGATGACCTCCTAGGCCGTATGACTCTAGAAGAAAAGGCGGGCATAATGTTCCATGACATTCTTGCAATGAGCCCAGGCGGGGCGCTTGCAACTGATGTGCCAAAGCTGAATCTCGACAGCGCCAAAAGCTTGATTCACGGCAAAGCGATGAATCATTTCAACCTATTGGGAAGCATCGATGATGCACGCACAATGTCCCAATGGCACAACGAAATCCAACTCTTAGCTCGGGAAACACGTCTTGGTATACCAATCACCCTTAGCAGCGACCCACGAAACCATTTCACCAACAACATCGGAACCGGATTTCTAGCCGGGAAGTTCTCGCAATGGCCGGAACCCTTGGGACTGGCAGCTCTGAGGTCATACGCTCTAGTGGAACGATTTGCAGATATCATCCGTCGCGAGTATCTTGCGGTGGGATTACGACTTGCTCTTCATCCTCAGGTCGATATAGCGACCGAACCACGATGGTCCCGCATCAGGGGTGGATTTGGCGAGGATGCAGAGCTCTCAAGCGAGCTAACCACGGCTTACATTCGAGGTCTTCAGGGCCCCGGACCCCTTGGTTCTTCCTCGGTATCAGCCATGACAAAACACTTCCCCGGCGGTGGTCCGCAACAGGATAGAGAAGACCCTCACTTTACCTACGGTCGTGAACAGATATACCCCGGCGACAACTGGGAGTATCATCTGAGACCTTTCAGAGCTGCGATTCAAGCTGGGACCGCACAAATCATGCCATCATATGGCATGCCTATTGGTACAAAGTACGAGGAGGTTGGCTTTGCTTTCAATAAGCAAATCATCACGGATCTCCTACGGAACGAGCTCGGGTTTAAGGGTATCATTTGCACCGATTGGGGTCTTGTCACAGATGCAGTCATTAGAGGTCAAGATATGCCCGCTCGTGCCTGGGGCGTGGAACACCTTACTGAAATCGAGAGAGTACAGCGTTTGATTGAAGCCGGCTGTGATCAACTGGGTGGCGAGTCTCGCCCAGAGCTGGTCGTGAAACTAGTCCGGGATGGCATTCTTCCCGAGTCCCGAATCGATGTCTCGGTTCGTCGTCTCCTGACCGATAAGTTCCTTCAGGGACTATTCGAGAATCCCTTCGTGGATGTCGAGGCTACTTCTACTATTGTGGGCTGTCCGGAGTTCTCTGATGCCGGCCAGGATGCACAGCGGCGCTCTTTTACATTGTTGAAAAACACGAACGACCTCCTCCCCCTGACATCGGGACTGAAACAGAAAGTTTACATTGAAGGAATCTCGCCAGAGCTTCTCCGGGCCCGAGGGCTGATTGTTGTGGAAGCGTTGACAGAGGCTGATTTTGCCCTGCTACGCCTTAGAGCGCCTGCTAAACCACGTCCGGGGGGATTCGAGGCGCTGTTCCGTTCTGGGTCCATCGAGTTCGACGATGAAGAAAAGGCACGGCATTCCAGCATATCCCGAAGCGTTCCTCTCACGATTGTTGATATTTACCTTGATCGTCCGTCGGTAATACCTGAAATTTCCAAAGCGGCTAACGCGTTGTTGGTCAATTATGGCGCCAGTGATGAAGCACTCTTGGATGTGATTTTTGGTGTTTCCCAACCTGAAGGGAAACTTCCTTTCGATTTGCCCTCGTCAGAGGAAGCTGCGCGGTCCTCTCGCTCTGATATGCCCTACGATACGAGAAACCCGATATTCCGTTTTGGAGATGGACTACAATATAGACCGCGCTCCACCAACGACTCGACCTATGTATCACTGGCAGAGGAAGAAACCCTATAGGATGATGCTTGGATAATTTCACACAGCTATATATAAATATATATAATTCTGGAATGCTATGTGAGGATAATTCTTTCTAAGGCCAAAGTTATTTGCTTTCCCATGATCCATTACTCTGTCTCTAACCTATAATATCCGCCCGCGCCACAACTCTAAGACCGAATTGCATGACTTTTTGAACCAGAACAGCCCGGAAGCTCTAGCTACAATTATGAAGAAAGACTGCTTACGAAAATGTCCCGGCGACATCCCCGAATCTTGTTGTGGGGCCCGCGCCGGGGTCTTCAGCGGACAATAGCACTTCTTCGGACATTCCGTGGACGGAGTCCGAACAGCCTCTTTTTATGAGGCAATACCCTATCTAATCGTCAATTATTCAATTATACGGAATATTGTATGAATCGCTCGTCATAACAGGGGATCTATATTTAATCGGGGCTTTTAGGCAAAGAACAAAATTTATAGTCTCGGCTTCTCGCTTACTAGAAACTAAGATTGGAGACAATACCTTGGTGCAACCATGACAGACCAGCACACAAGTACACAAGGTGAGTTCCGGATCGCCATCGCCGGCGCCGGAATCGGCGGTTTGACGGTAGCCATTGCTCTAGCGCGTCTACTACCATCGAACGTGAGCGTGACGATCTTCGAGCAGGCCACCGAATTAAAAGCGGTTGGCGCAAGTATTGGGATAGGACCAAATGGCCTACGCTCCCTTTACAAGCTCGGCGTCGACCGAGCGCTGATAGAGGAGTTCGCTTTTCGACAGCCCAGTGATCGACCTTTTGTCTACCTCCACTGGTTGACAGGCGAGGTTCTCAAAGAAACCGCCCATCACACAGTTGAAGACCATCGTGATGCCATGGCTCGCTTCCATCGAGCTGACCTCCAGAAACTTTTGTTGGAGAGTTTACCCGCGAAAGTGACATTGAAGCTAGGCAAGAGGGTTGAATCCGTGGATATCCAATCACCCCAGGAGGGTGGAGGTGTTCTGCTTGCTTTCGAGGACGAAACTACCTTCGAGGCAGATCTCTTGGTGGGAGCAGACGGAATTCATTCGGCAGTCAGGAAGGTTTTTGTTCCAACACACAGTCTCCAATGGACGGGCGACATTCTATTCAGGTCTACCTTTGATAAAGCTTTGGTGGAAAACATCGAAGGGTTACCCGAAGACGCTGTGTTCCATTGTGGGCCCAATGAGAACTTCCTCTTTACGTCCCGATTAGGTATGTCAGGCGTTGTTTTATGCCCCCAGAGGGAGCACGTGTTTGCTAGAACAAGGAATGCTGATATGCCTCAAGGGAAAACCCAATATACTGTCGTCGGCCAAACGCAGTCTGATCCCAATGACCCGGAAAATCCATATCGAACGGCAAAGTGGAATACGGAAGGGGACGTGACTATATTGAGGGACTTATACAAGGTAACTAGTGATTCCTACTATATCCATTTCCACTTCTACATGACTAAAACATCCAGGGCTGGCATCCAACCGTGCAGAATATCCTGAATGCGACACCTAGCACACGACTCTACCCAAACCACCTAGGTACATCTCTCAAAGCAATGGTCTTCGAAAGCCATGTTGCGTTGATTGGTGATGCCGGACACACCCATGGTGGTGCGTTCGCGGCTGGCGGCTCACTCGCAATGAACGATGCCCACGCTCTTGCGTTAGCCTTGGCCCATGTCTGGCCAACTGAAAAGGACACAAAGCCAAGCCGTCGTCAGCTCGAGAGGGCCTTGGCGCTATTTGATGGAACCCGGCGGCCTCATGTCAACAAGCTCATTGAATTAGTGGAGATTGGATTGGCGGCCCGTCAGGCTAAATTGAGGGACGCGCGCAAGGTGGAAGAGACTGATAAAGAGTTGAGGCAGAGGATATCGGGGCTGCCGGATATCGCATGGCTTGCAGAGCATGATGTTGAAGCTGCTTTCTGGGACTTCACACAAACTGAAGTTGCGAAGCTTTGATAACCAAAACCTGTCACATCGTTTCTCTAATAATATATTGCTAGATTCATATCAAATAAGAACGGTTCAACATATTTCCAAGCACAAGGTTTATTAATTAAATTTCTTGAATATAGTGCCTGGAGTAGTCAGACTGTCTTAGCCTCGTAGGTTTCTCTTAGGTATAGATCACCTCCACTCAAGCCCTATGTTTTCTATTGATCTTGACAATTCGCCCTATTTCTTTCCCTAGAGCAGGAATTATCGTCAATATACGACAACGAAATGAAGAGTTCAGTCAATCGAAGTAATAGATACTGTACATTTCAATAACATTGGATGATATTCAAACACAAAGGACTCAACCCCGAGGGTATGGTTGACCACAGTCAGCTGTCACTCATTCCAAATATTGACACAGGTATTCTCAAATTGATGGTTTTGCTATATAATCCAACGCACGATGTTTAGCTCGGAGAGCCGCCCAATACTGCTGCCTTGCCAACAGGATTTCTATATCACTCTGAATCCAATTATCTTCGAATTCCGGCAATAGATATTCCGTAGGCTTTCCTGCTGGGTGACCTGCGAATTCTCGCAACCAGCCATAGTAGTCCACGAAATCCGGCTTTATTTCGTGGAACAGCTCGGTAGGTCCCTTGTACTGTAGTCTCCGTTCCTCCCACTCCTCTTGTTCTATTTTGCTCGGCAAGTCTTTAGAACGCCCGGCGAGGAAGCGACTAACCGCCACAGCCTGATACTCGTAGATGCGAAAGCTAATTGCTGCTCGGACCTGCGTCAAGTTAGCACGGTTTTCTATAATGTTTCGAATCCTGTAGTTTTGCGAATGGAATCGACGGGGTGACTTACCTGTCCGATAACAGCAAGGGAAGGATCCCCGATACGGAAAATGTGCTGGTAGAATCCGGCCAGTCTGTTCTGGGGAGTAACAGCCTCGAAAGGCAAAAACGGATATGAAAGTTTGTACCCCGTGGCGAAAATGATCTTGTCGACGCCGTTGATGCTTGTCCCGTCCTGGAATTCCACCGTGCCACCACAGGCAGGGGATATGCGCGAGATTGTCGTTTTATTGACCACGTTGGGAAGACACCATGCGTCTTCTAGAAAGCCCACGTCGCTACGTCGGGAAACATAAAGCGGGCCCTTGACGATTTGGTGCAAGTCCTCGACAAGGTCTGCTGCAGATATGCCACCACCAACGATGACAACTTTCTGAAATCATCCAAGGATCAGTTATTCAGGCGACTGGAATATTTGTCTCGGTTGTTCCTCATAACATACCTTATTGACATATGAATCCTGAGATCTCCAGGATTTCGAATGTTCAAACTTGTCCGGAAACTCCGTGCAGGTCTCGACTAGACCTTCAGTATTGGGAATATTAGAAACTGTAAAATGTCCCGAAGCTACCACCAATGCATCAAATCGCTCCTCCCACCAGTAATCCTTGGATGGATTTGACGTGCCGTGTTCGACATTTCGGCGGTGTAGCGTGAGTTTCCATTGACCATCATCGGTTTTCTCGGCCTTTTCAACGGTGGTGCCAAGCACGAGTAAATGTAAAAATGGAACGAATAACTCTTCCAGATAGCGTAAAACAACGTGACGCGGTCGAGATGGATTGTCTCGGCCGAATTTTCGGATTGAGCCTATCGAGTTGGCCATTGGCAGCGGCGTATGCGTGAAGGCCATTGTCCGGGCCCCGGCATTAGTGTCGAGGGTCTCATATGCCGCTCCCCGGAGACCTTGAGGCTCCGCAGTTGCTGGCGTGAGACACGGAGTCCTGGGTCCAAGTTCACTGGGAATTGCAGTGACCTCACTTTGGATGTTCACTTGGAAACTGTCTGGCTCCGGCTCATATGCCCTGTAAAGACGTGTCTTGGTTAGTAAACAGTATTATTGAACCAAAATACATACTAACCATAAGCCACCAACCCTATCTTTCCGTTCGAAAACCCGGATATAATCAAATGATCCTTCTTGCTCAAGCGCTCTCACGGCTGCTAGGCCGGAAGGCCCTGCTCCTATAACAGCGACGCGTCGATAAGGAGCCATATATTTTGTCACTTCGAAGTATGTGGGTGTTAACAATGGAACTATTTATTAAAATAGAAACCAAAAAAATCAATATCAAAATCAAAAATGGTAGAGCCCGCGGAAAACCCCTATCGTGGTAGATCGAAGTGCCCTATCAGCGGGGATAGTACGGAGTACGGGACACGGAGATCAAATGAGACACGGGATCTTAAGAATCAATCAATTCTCTAATAATAATAATAATAATAATACACAGTACAACATAGGTGGACATATCCAATGTACTTTGGTTTATGTAGTCGTAATCCTGTGAGACAATCCCCAAGACATACTTCACAGTATCAGATGAAGGTTACTACCTATGGGGGGGGGGGGGGGGGGCGGCGGGGGGGGGGGGGCGCGGGGCCGGGCGGCGGGGGG
>JAHAQQ010000027.1:97014-129209 GCA_019190355.1 Penicillium palitans
ATTTGTTTTTTTTTTTCGTTATCCTGTGTTTAAATCCCCAACACCAACTTCACATTTTCAGTTTTAGGTTATTACCTACCCCCCCCCCCCCCCCCCCCCCCCAGTAATCGACCCAACATAAACATTGAAGTTATAATGCACACAGCTATCCTTAACAGCCAAACCCCCTTTGTCACTCAGAATCGTCTTTCCGTCGCGAGTCACTGTGAAAGACTGGGCCCCAACCCCCATAGTCACATTCGAAGTAACAATCCCCGCCGGAACGTCAATGCTAACAGGAGCATTATTCCCACTCTGCACAGTCAATGTAGCCGGACTCGTCAACATAGTCGCGACAAAAATACTATCGCTAAGCATGTTGGCACCCATTGGTGCTGAGAGGTTATCACCCGTGCACACGACACCCTTGGGCGTAGGTCGGTACCAGTACACGACTTCATCTGCTTCCACGGTAGGCGTTTTTGCCCCGGCTTTGTAGGCTGCAATATAGGGTTTGAATAGGTTGCGCCAGGCATCATGCGGCATATTTGCTGCCCACTGGGATGACCCGTCGTCGCTGTGGTGGGCTGAGTACGGACCGATGTAGTGGGATTCGCCGTAGTCTGTATAACTGCGGTCAGAAGAGAGTTTTCTGGAGTATTTCCCGGGAATATAAGGTTAGCGTACCATTCCATGTGATAATCTCAATCAGGTCCGGCTGAAGGGAAAGCATTTGTTCCCAACGTAATGTTGGCAGATTCTCACAAACGAAAACCCAGTTTTTGGTGTTGAAGTGGGTTGAAAACCAGGGTGAGACGGCTATCATCGAGTCAGTATACTACTCAACTCAGAAACCAGAGCTATATTCAAGGATTACTAACGAGCCATATAAGTTTTCCCCGCGAGGAAATGAACAAATCTATCATCCCAGACGGTAGTCATCGGTCCTGGGATGATACTATTTCCCCCATCGGTAGGCCAAGCCAACCACGAGAATGCACCATCAGCGCTTTTAGCAGGGCCGGTAGCAGCCTCAGCCGGATCTTGGAGATTTGGCAATGCATAAATGGGATGTGGTGTACCCTGCTTCACTGCATCCCAGTTGAAACTGTCTCCGACAAAGGTACTTACTACCGCGCCTCCCTTGTATTGCATCTGCGCTGGGTGGCCTGCATATAGTTTCATGTACTCTGTGATCTTTGCGGTGTCCCCGTTGGTCCAATAGGCAAAGTCGAAGGAGATGAATACTTTGAAGTTGACTTGTTGCGCTGCTTCGTAGGCAAGAGCTAGTTGGGTTGGGGTGTAGCTATCTATGCTTGCGCAGTTCAGGGCGAATGCGTCGATGCCGATGGATTGGGCTGTGATCATGTCTTCTTTCCAGTCTGACAGCTGGTAGTCTTTTACTATACCGACCTAGGTGCACGGGTTCTATGTCAATTATGGGGAATGGAAAGTAGTCAGGTGCTAGAGTGCTAACCATGAAGTGGGCGAAGACATATTTGTCGGACGCCTGACTAGTCAAGTCTGAATCGGGAGTTGGGGCAGCTAAAGCTGGGAGGATATGTGCCAATATGGCTACAGCACTGAAGAGAGATTTCCAATTCATAGTCGCTAAATTTATAAGTTCATCTTCTCAATGATGTGGATTTTCAAGGTCCCCTAACAGATTATATAGTTCTTCATCAACTATCTTATGCAATATTATACTTCCCAAAACATACTAAACCCGAAAAACAAATAAAGCGAGACAAGTGAAATACCAATATAAACCTTGGATAATAACTTCAACGGCGAGTATAAAACTTGTTTCCTTCTTCCCGCAGAATATTGTAACACCCGACATTCCATTACATCCACGTGAGATTGTGTAGTATTCGCGGATTTCCCGTGTGATTCCACTTTTTGTTTTTGCTTTTTTGCTTCTGCAGCATATGGTATCGCTGGACTGCCCAATGTCCGTCTATCACGCTCCAGAAAGGGATTCAATGGGGGTTTGAAATGCTACAGTAGTGCTGAGTATCACAGGCACAATGCTCAAATCAGGCTTTATACGCCAGCTGATCGAGAAAAATGAATGTGTTGGGCATATGAAAATGTTGGGTACAACTAGAATCGAGGATTAACACCGATATCGCTGTTCAAGGTACTTCCGACGGATGGCGGACCCCCTTGCCTGAAGCCTTCTGCTCGTGGCCTATACGCATGATTGAATTTCGGAATGACGACATAAACAATCACGGGGGAAATCGTCTTCCGCAGAGTGTTATTCAACTCGCTATATTATCAGAAAACGACAAACGGGCTTCGTCATTGTGCTTCAAGAGGGTAACATCTAGGTTCATTGGCGCTGGAAAGCTGAGCCAATCACTATCTTTCGGCGGGTTGGTTACCACTTAGGCAGGAAGGTTCTCCAATTGCAAAAGAATGAATGCCCTATCGCTTCTGGCAGAGAAAAGCGCGTGATGGGGATGTTAATATTGCACATCTGACGGGTGGTAAAGGGCAAAAACCAAAAAGGATAGTGCCAGATCCCTGGTATTGAAACTATGGAATCGGAGAGAATGATATATAACAAGTGAGATCTGAGACATAGGTAAACCAAGGGGGGTTCTAGATCATGACGTTCAACGGAGATTCGCTGTTCATCGGAGATTGCATTCCGTGGTGATCTGCATATCCAGGCTTGTCTGGGTATGCAGCCCTAATTGATTCGGGGCTGCTTGCACTGGACCCGTTGGCATAGATAGCCCTTGCATAAACTCGTCCCTTGGTCAGCATTCTCACCCAAGTCACTAAGAGTACATAGTCATTATTATTATATATATTAGAGATACAGTAAGGCGTACAGGTACATTGGGACCCGAAAACTATACCTTCCATTATAGCAACAACATTGTAAATATGGCACAAGAGAACATTATTAATTCTTTTCTAACATTCGTGACACGTTAAAGTTTCTTCCAAGAATGCCGTGTATATAAAGACCGAAAGAAAAACCACCACTCGGTCAAGACAGTAACTCCAGAGCCTTTGCACGATCAACGAACCCCACCGCCGCATCCTCAAAGGTTTTTTGCGCTTCACTGTGACTAGCCACCAGAACAGCAATCTCGGGCTCGATCGTGATCTCCTGTGACTCATGACCGGGACGAATGAAGTAATACTTTTCCTGATGATAGGACCATTTTCTGAGATAGATTTGGAGATCATTGGAGGCGATGTTGTTAGCCGTGCTAAATAGCTCAGTTTTCCTGCGATCAGAGGGCGGCGGCATCGCGGGGAATGCAATATGGGCACTACTCGAGGACAAGTCTGCGTCTGAATCTATGTTGTGTAGACATTTGGTCACGGCTTTGGCGAAATCGCAGATCCACTCAATGTGCGGGAGAATAACCTCCCCAGCACCAGTGGTTCGATCGATGTAATCTATCACTGATAGTGCCGAGGAGATCATATCAAGGAAGGCGGCAAGCATGAGTAAAGTTGGGGGGCTTTGCAGACGATGGCGACGGGAGGCAACCACAGCCAGTGCTTGACAGGAGGCTCGGCATACAACATCGATGATATCTATGACGGAAGACACGCAGGCTGGATCCAGAGTGTCTATGTTACACAGGAGGTTCTTGAACTCCAGCGTGATGGTCTGGATGATAGGACGGCTGAGGATCCAGGCAGCGCGGTTGGGAAGCGTCGCTTCGAGATACGCTGGAAACACGCATTGCAAGAGCACGGCGCGGAGAGTGGGTTTATCCTTGTCCCCGGCTTCGTAGGTATTTTTCATCGATGTGTGCAACTGTTCAACCAGGTAGCTCTGTTGGCCGTCAATGGCGGCGCGCTCGGAAATGCTCTGGACGAACCCGGTCAAGGTCTGGATCTCTTTGCTGGAAGATAACTTCGACTCATATCGCTTGAGCTTCGCAACAATGTATCGTGGATCCGTAGATGGCAAAGGGAACGAAGCAGGGTCCGTGAAGAAAGGGTCGATGGGCTTGATGTCGCTGGTATGCTGCTGAAGGAAACCGATGACGCGTTGCACGAACTCGACATATTCTCCTTGGGCAGCCTGCGCGGTTCCGTTACCTAGCTCTTGGTAGTTGTCTTTCATGGAAGTCATCACCCGCTGAAGCATCTCGGAGTACTCTTGTTTTGTCGCAGAGAAGTTCCGACTGCCAGAAAGTTCCATGTCCTGGAGCTGCTCACGCATATTAGACGATAGGCTCGAGAGGAGAGATAGTCGCCGAGAGCCAATTTCCTCCAATGTGATTGTATACCGGCCAATCTTCTTATCCTGGGAGAACGGAAGATTTCCAAGCAAGGGATCTGTGGGACTTCCGTTCAAAAGCGCCTCCGTGAGGCGATGTTGAAACTTCAGCATCGAGGAGCGCTCGACCAGTGACGACATCCACATACTCATAACTTGGATTCGGCAATCAGAAACAATCTGCCCGTCCTTTTCGATGCACGCCGCAAGGAACAGCGGCGCAAACTTTCTTGTCTGAGCTGTCTGTCGAAGCCGCGTCCATGAATCATCGCCGAACTCACTCAAATAATTGTCCCAATTTCGGAGGCCATGGCGAATGAGAACCTGGGCGATTGATGTCCAGCATTCTACCACGTTGAGAAGAACGGCATCCTCTGGACAGTGGTCCTCACCAAAGCAGTTTGAAACGAGGCGAGATACAATCGGATGGAAAGCCTTCTCCACATGTTCAATACTCTCGCTTGGAGAAGTTTGCTGGTCCCAAACAGCCTGGATGGCATCCCAGTCACCGAACTCCTGACTGTCCTCGTCAGTATTTACTGCCGCAGGAGCATCTGATGTGGATGTAGCTGGAACGTCTTTCTGGGTGTAAGCAACTAGAACCTGCAGTGCCTCAGATACAACGACATTCACGCGCGGGAGCTTGGGGTTAAAAAGTGCAAGTATAGACTCAAAAGGAGTTCCCAGAACAAGCCTGTGCGCATGGTCCAGTTTCGGAGCCAGTTGCACAGCAATCCGCAGCCCGCCAAGGGCATTGCTCAACAAGGTCTCGATCTGCCGCTGGTTCTGGGAGATCGTGCGTTCAACAAGCTGCTGAGAAACCCGATTGTCGCCTGTGTTTTGAGCCTCGATCTCTTTGCGAGCATATGAATGCTGTTGCTGCAGCTCCGTAACGAAATAGCCATACCAATCTCCAAACGGATCGAGCCCCGAAACCTCTTCATCCGTAGAAAGCTTGAATCGAACAAGCCTGGACCATGAGCGCAAATTGATACTGCACGCTTCGCGGTGTGAAGTGGCAGGATGGACCAGGTTGCGTATTGTCTCTAGTCGAGGGCGACACCCATCAGGAACAGCCCAGTACAACGTACTAAGAAGATCGTGGTGGTTTCTTAGTGCATCGAGGTCCTCGTGCTGCAAGGGCTGCTCTTTCGGGTATACACGGCCATGGTTTGGCAGAAGACGCCAGGCAAAGTTTCGAATCTTTTTCTTGTCATATCTCTTCGCCAAGAAGCGGAGGCCACTTGCTACGATCTTGAGAAATGTGTGGAAACACGGTTCTCCCACTCGGGCATCCAGAGAAGGATTGCTATCAAGTTCGTCAAGAAATGAAGGTGAGCCACGAGCTTCCTCGAGTTTCAGGTTGTGCAGGGTATTCTTGGCGAAGAAGTCGAATAGCGTGTCCAAGATAGGTTTGCATTCTCTCCACCCCCAGGAATTGATAAGGCGATGGCATCTGAAGAACAAGATTCGACAATAGCTGTTGTATGAGATAGGCTGTGCCTTGGAGTTGGTCTCGAAATGGTCCAGAGCTGGGGCGAGAAGCCGTTTGGCTAATTGCCAATTGTCATTGACAGCTGTCAACTGATAACCAGGGCGCGCAATCCCAAGCAGATCTATTTCGTTGAGGGGCAAGACTGTAAAAATGCCACGCCATCCATCCTCCAAGCTGCCCACGTCCCTTTCATTGCGAATAAGTCCATTGTTGAAAGTCTCGAGCTGAAGATCTTCAAAGCAGCTCTTGTAGTTGTCTGAGCTGTGTAGAAGATGTTTGGTGACCACATAAGCCTCCGCTGACGGATACTCATCGCGAATTCCCGACTCGGGGCGTTCAGGCTCATTGTTTTCCTTGAACAATGCTTTGAATTCAGAAGAACCGACCTTAGACGTGATCAAACCTAAAACATCTTTAGCGGATATTTTGACAAGATCAAAAGCTTCAGTCGCAAGGGCAGGGCTGACGAGGCGGTGAGAAGCTACTTGATAGATCTGGTTCGAGAGAATCATGTTGAAACAAGCAATCTTGACGAGCCCGTTCTTGTTGTATTCGTCGCTAGTCAGAAAGGCAGCCAACGGATCTCTCACCTGGGAGACCAACCCCATGGCTCTAGTGACAAACCCCGTACGGTCAACCGGGTCGATGAAAACCAGGTTACCAGTGATGTATTTGATCAACAACCTGTAAAGCCTTGATGCCACCCCTACGGCAGCTGCAATGCCAGTCTCTGGGGCGGTAACAGCACTTCGCTCAACATTATCGATTATGACATCAAAGACCTTCCCCATCTCCGATGATACTGTATCATTCCAGCGACTCCATTTGAATGTCGAGTTTCTGAGCTCGATGGAGAATGGAGGTGCATCTCCATCGAAATCCCGCTCGGCGATTCGCAACGAACGAGAAAATTCCCCGCTTCCTATGAATGTACTCTCATGGAAGAATGTATTGTCACGTAGGGATGGTACTCCGAAGTCGACCGGATAGAAGCGTTGCCAGTTGAAAAGCCCACCGACGCTGAAAGTCGAAGGGCGTGCATGTCCGACGTCCGTTATGGTCAGAGTTTCTGAGTCATCAGAAACTATGGTAGCAGGATCTGGATTTTGACGGAATTCGTCGGCATCGAGATTGATTCGGGTGGGGGGATGCTTCTTCAACCACCGTCGAGATACAGGGGGTTTATGGGTTGGTGCTTGGGTTCGTACTTTAGATGAGGCGGCAGCAGCAGCAGCAGCAGCGACAGAAGCATTCATGGGCGAGGAGTTGCCTCCAGTCCTCAATGATCCACTGTCGGAGACATATCGATCTAAAGTCAAGCTGGGCTTGTAAGGCTGAGATGTGCGCTGGTTTTTATAGTGTCGATTGAGAATAGACAATGACTGGTTGAACATAGCCGGAAGCACTTTTTGGGTTTTACCAGGACCAGCCAAACTAGTTGCTGCAGGCCTAATGGTGTTCCTCTTCAAAGATGTTATGGCAACATTCCTAGGAATAACCCATGCGTGACCGTGCTGCTCTGGTTTTCGACGGGACGAGGACTCGGCCACTGGGGCTTGGTTTGGTGGGACTGATACTGCGCCAGATTCAGGCGGTGCTTGTGCCTGTTCCGGTTCCACTGTATTGGTGTTTAAAACGTCGGCATATGCCCCTGCATCAAGGAATTGGTTCGGTATCCGGCCGATTTTAGAATTCGACTTAGTTCGAGCGCTGAGAATCGAAAGATTTGTTGTCCAATGCCGGTGTTGGGGAGCTCTGGGACGAGGTGGGCTAATCTTGGCCTGCCGAATAGCTCCCCTTTTCCAATCTCGCAAGGACTCATTTGCATCCACTGTGTCCTCCCTTGAGGCCAGTTTCACGAACTTCTGAGTAGGGCTCTGCCTGCCTCCATCTTTACGCGAGCGTGGTCGTCTTGTCGCTACCCTAAGCAATCTCGGTTGCTCTGTTCGAGGCTTAGTGGCAACATCTGGCGCATCCAAAATTCCTATCCTTGGTCGCTGCGCGGTTGAGGGTTTCTTGGTCGTTCGTGTTCCATACGAAGCATCGGTCATTCGGGTTTGTCGAGGTCTCTTCGGTTGTCTCTCCCCATTGAGCAAACTTTGCTTCGATTTCGGCCTTTTCAAACTGTTTGTTTTGTGTCGAGAACCTGTTGAGTTGCGCGGAACAGGCCCAAACATGTAGTCAATGCGATTATCCTCAGAGATATCACCCCCTTCCAGCGCGAAGGGGTCTTCAAGGTCAAGGGTGCCAGTTACCCTCTGGCTGGAGTCATCGGCTATGGAAGCATTTCCTGTGGCATCATTGCGGTTGTCCTCATCGTCCGAGTCAGAATCTCCAAGATCAAACAAGCCTCTTGGTTGTTGCGTTGCTGGTTGCCTTGATCGATCACCCTTTCGAATGAGCTTCCGTGCAACACCCTTTCCATCCGGCCGTTGCGAAGAAGCATGGCGATCTAATTGCGAGGCTTTTTCTTTATCTGCATTTTTCTTCTGATTCAGCCGAGCATGTGACGCAGGCAGCGCTCCTCGAATCATTCGTTGGAACCGTCGAATTTCACGTTCTTCGGCAGCTGACTTAGTTTCTTCTTGATCACTCTGGCCGTTGGACGAGATGGACTGTACTTCCTCGTCATCGTCTGTACCCGCACCAGGTGATTGGCCCTCGCCTGGTTCTTCTGTTTCTTGCACCCCAGATTTCGCAACTTCTCCCAGCGGTGACCACCCACGAGGGAACCGGAACCCTCCTTCTGAGGCACGAGGAGTCCTTGAGGTCGAAGATAAACGGCCTGCGTGCGGAGGGCTAGATGACAGATCATATATAGAGATACCGTTTTGATCCCCAGTAGCTGTAGCTTTATTGTTGTCTCTGATTCCACGAGGTTTGGACGGTTTGTGTAAATTTCGACGTTCTTTGGGAGTTTCAGAATGAGAAGTCTTCTGTCGCTTTGCCAGATGAGTTTGCGATGGCCGAGAATTCTCTGGGTCGTTGCGTTCCACAGCAGATTGTGGGCCTCGATGTCGTTCATGTCTTATCGGTGGAAGATACTCTTCAAGAGGGGGACTTGACGGAGGTGCATTGGGGTCATATGAATCTTGCCCTTGACTTTCATCAGTGACCTGCTGTCTTTGCTGCGTAGGTCGACCAAAAGGCTTGACACCCCGCGCTTCCAGTTGCTGGTGAAACTTCATATATTCCAGATGGTACGGGTGCAGTTGGATGGCATTGCGCTTCCGGAATGTTCTTTGCGCAGCATGCGGTAATTCTCGCAACACTTCTTCGGGGATATCAAGCTGGGGCAATGCATTGTTCGGGTTGGCATCTAGTTCAACGAACACTGCCTGCCGAAGATCTGCCTCCCTATCTGCCGGTCTTTCTGGTTCTGCCTCCATCCCACCGTCTGCCTGTGTTTCTGTAGAATCGTTGGCCGGCGGAGAACCCAAGGATGACGGTACAGAAGATAATGGAGAATCATCATCCGAAACCTCCTGTGGTGGTAATTGTGGCGTCTCTATTGGCTGGATATGCTGGGCCACGGGCTTTTTCTTCCGAGTTGGCTGAGGTATCAACATCAACTCGTCAGGGGAGGAGCTCCGAGTGCTTGAAGTTTCATCCTGTGTATTTGCCTTCGAGGTGTGCGACTCTGCTATAACTTGTGGTTGCGAGGGTCTTGCGGTCTTCAAGGGTTTCGGTGTAGACTCGCGGCTCGAGGGCTTCGATTGAGGCGTGTCATATTCCTGCGATGACGTTGGAAAATCGTATATGCTGGCTGTATTCTTTGCGGGGGCATTGGTATTATGCAGCTCGATACTGCGGCGATTCGTTGATTTCGTAGCCGACGATCGAAGGCCGTAGGTCTTGCGTCCACGTCTTTGTTTCGGTGTCGTTTCGTCATGCGCGGCATTTGCCAAGTGAGGACTTGCTTCATTCGTGTGTCGACGAGCCACCTCCTCTGTATCTGAGAGCGTGATGGAGCCATTCTCAGCCCGAACGTGCCCTTGTTGCTCCTTCGTTACACTCGTCGTCCCTTCCTTCGGCGAAGATGAAGGGTTGTCGATATATTCGAGATTTTCGACAGCAGGGCCATTTTCGACATTACCGTTCTTCGCCTCTAGAGAATCGAATCCATCTTCCTCGTCCGAGTCGGGGACATATCCTCGTTGTCGCCATGATTCCATTTGCATCCTTGGCGGGGATCCCCCATGTCTCTAAACAGTCATTGGGTGGTTTTAGGGCGATAGAAACGTGAGCGAAATAATTCTCGGGTTGAAATTCGCGAAACTCAAGGAGATCAAACGTCGAACAACTATTCAAACTGTCTGAATGCAGGGAATTTGGTTCCGACGCGTGCCAACGGGGCAATTTAGCAGACGCGCCGGTTGCTAATCAGCCAACTGATAACCGATTTCCCGCATCACCTCCGCAACCTCCAACTGCAAATCTCGCCGTCTACCCCCAATTCCTCCGAAATGAGTCGCAATTTCTTCCCTGCCATTTTCGCTATTGGCGTGGGTATCTTCACAGGTAAATCTACTATACAGCAAGAATAACTCATGTCTGGTGTCAGTCACTAACCTCCCATCTTTCTATCTGCTGCAGGCTACTATACCTTCCAGCCAACATTCCAGCAACTTCAATATGAGAGACAGCACGCCCAAAAGACCTCACATCCGTCTGATCCTGTTGGTCTGAAGCATGACACCAATTCTCCCACAAAAGCCGACTTTCAGCAAGATCCCAAGTCGACGACTCAATGACAATGACCAGCCTTCCTCTTGAAGTGGCATTCTGAACACTGAACTGGCCTGAGTACCACCAAGCACGATTGTGCTAGTGGCCTGTTCTCTGCGCACTATGCTCTTGGAAGCCGTGCTCTTCCCCGCGCTCCGAAGCTCCAGCGCACACGGCACCATACGCCTCGGTGTGCCACACTTGTCAGGTCTTGTAACCGGCCCTGGAGGCCGTTGTATATATAGAATTGGCGCGACGACCAGTTCTGAAGTAGTTGTGGGTAGAAGTACTGAATGGTGGCCTAGAACAGGCTAGCCCCGTGCACTACTAGTGAGGGTTGTCGACTAATTGTATATAAAACACAGTTTTATCGGCATATCCATGGAAAACATTTGAAACAGTCGATGTATTGCATGACATTTAAACCTTGACATTTGGAAGAGGCATGTTTTGAACGCCGTTCGCAGCACACGCAGAAAATCAACCCTAGTCCCTTGCAAATGATGTAGTCCGTTTCCCGATTACCTTAGTCGAAAATCCTTCCATAAGCGCCAATCCGTTGTAGTTTCTGCATGTAACATCAAACTTCTTCAACCATTTTTCCCGCGGGAAGGGTAGGTGCGCCGAAGACGCGCCCAGTAGGTGTACCCAGCCATTCTTCTGGCACAGCGACTCTACAGCCATTTTGACCGCTGATCCACCGCGCCATGGTAGGGTCGGCCTTCTCAGCCTCGGCGCCTTCTTGGCCAGGAGTGCCATCAGCGGCCTCAGCCGCCGCAGCTCGACCACGCCGCTTGGGGGCCTGCTTCTTCAGCAGTCGATTAATTGTGTCCATCTGTTGTTCATGTTAGCAGACGTTCTCCAATGGGTGTTTAGGGTGACTTTTTGCGTTTACCTTTTCCTCTTCATTCCGCTTCTCACTCAGGTTCTTCCTTCGCCGCGCCATCTCTGCACGACGCATCTGACGCTCCTCGGCGGTCAAATGCTTCTTGACCTGAGGCTCTATTTCATAGTTAGCTTCGGTTTCGGCAAATTGTTAATATGTGGTTTCTCACCCATGGGAAGTTGCAGGAAATCATTTCCCAGATTTCCTCGCTGGCGCTTAGTGGTTTTGCCACTTTGCATAGCGAGGGCATCACTATCCATGTCGTCGTCTATTTCGTCCTCTTCATCGAGTTCATCAAGATCATCAACGTTGACGTCTGGAACTGCAATTTCATCCTGATCTTCACCCTCGGCTTCGGCATCTTCATCCGTATCGGAGATAGGCTCTTCATCATCTTCTTCTTCCTCTTCGTCTTCTTCCATTTCCATCTCCTTGGCCTCCACACTCTTGGGCGGATTGGCGCGAGATGGAGGAGTGATCTTACCGCGCCTGGTAGGCGCCTGAGGCTGGATGTCGTCCATATCGATGTCGCCATCAGCATCAGCATCAGCGTCAGCATCAGCATCTTCGTCATCATCGTCATCACCAGGGGCATCTTCATCGTCGACTTCATCCTCTTCTTGGTCGTCGATTTCCTCTTCGTCGCTTGTAGCAACTTCTACGATCTTCTTTCGGTTTCGACTGGAGCGGGGTCCCGAGACAATGGGATCTTCCCGGAACACATTGACTGAGCGCCGTCCAGCAGAACGACCAGCACCGGTAGCTTCCCGCAATTTGCTGGAGGCCATTTTGACAGTAAGACGGAGAGATCTCTTTCGATCTCCTGAATTCAATGAAGATCGAGAGACTGAGACTAAAGCAGATGCAGAAGTGGAGGCACGAGTTTGTCTCGTAGACCTGGTGGTCATGTTAGCTTCTGGTTCTGGAGTGTCATCTTGTGTCTTTCGCGGTCGAAGGGATCGACGGAGAGACATGGTGGTGGCTGGATCGAGTGTGACAGAAGTCTTGGGGAAAAGGAAAATGCAAAAGCCAGAACAGTAAAAAGAAGCGGGACAGGGAAGGACGATAGGCAAGTGTGTGGCAGTATGAACTAAGCCATTAAGCCTTTTGAGGAGGGGGACAGGCTGGAGAGAGATAGAGAGAGGGAAGAAAGGAGGGACATCCAATCACTTCATCCACAGAGTGCGAGGCGGAGTTGCAAACCGGGAAGATACAGATTGCTTTTCTATACGGGAATTTTCCAATGCGAACAAAGCGCACTGTTACAGGGGATCAGGCTTTTGGGGGTTGTTTCTCCTGGCTCTCTCTTGGGGGGTCTTTGGGGTCCAACCCCCGGGGGCTTGGGCAGACAGGAAGGAACACAAAAACGACACGATCAACGGGGGAAACTCCATACTCACAAGTACTTTCTCTAAGGTTTCAGATTCTCTCCCAGGTGTCCAGTCGCTGACGCTGGATGACCGAATGAAGTACTGCGCGGTCCATTCTGCCGGGCGGTATCGAGTATATACGGATGCCATTTGAACTATATGATGAGGATCATTCAATATGCAATTGATCTATTCAAATAAAATATAGAAATAATTGGTGTATAAGACTCTATAGCCTTCAATGGGACCCTAGAGTCAGGTGGTATGGCTTCGTCTCACATACAGGCTATTTTCGGTGAACGATGCAGGGTATCTTTTGTTTTCTACTTGGGACATTCGATATAGATATCTAAATACAAGTCAAATGCAAGATACCCAATTTGTATTTGGATTATTCTTAAACAATATCATATTATAAGTACAGAATACAATGTGAACACATATGAGTGTTATGGCACAATGTACGGCAATATTGATGCCTCAGGTGTACATCGGCGTTGGAACAGCCGAGGTCGGGCTCACATGGCCCCAAGTCCGGGGAAGGTTCCCTCTCCTCTTTACAACACCCCCCAACGCCTTTGCTTTCTCATATCTCTGGTGAATGTGTCAGATACCTCATCATGCCTGACGACACATCCAAATCAGCATCCATTCCCTCATGGCAGACGGCCAATAAAACCGAAAAGTCGCCATCGCCGACCTCCGACGATGCGCCCGCAACTACAGCCTCCACATCCCGACAAGCTCTCCTAGAACAAGCATCCAAATTCCTAGAAGACGAGTCAATCCGCGATGCACCAACAGAGCGCAAAGTCTCATTCCTCGAGTCCAAAGGCCTGAGCTCAGACGATATCGAGCAGGTCCTCGGCGTCTCTCGCAATGCAGAGCCGAGCAGCAGCTCAACTACAGCCGAGGACAAGACACAGGAAGAGACACCTTCTACCTCGCCTACCCAATCCGAAGCCACCCCTTCTTCCCCTCCTACTACCTCCTCACCATCCTCCAACACCATGCCTCAATCACACCCAGCACCAGCGTCAACCGCGGCCCCCCGCGACGTCCCCCCAATAATCACCTACCCCGAATTCCTCTTCGAGTCATCCAAGCCGCCACCCCTCGTGACAATGCGCAGTCTTCTGTATACACTATACGGCGCCGCAGGCCTAGGAGCCAGTCTCTACGGCGCAAGCGAGTACCTCGTGAAGCCCATGCTAGCGAACCTAACAAGCGCACGACACGAGCTCGCCAGCACAGCAGAAACAAACCTGCAAAAGCTAAACGAGAAGCTGGAGAAGACTGTATCCGTTATCCCGGCTGAGTTAACAGCACGCAAGAGCAAGCCCTACAGCGACGAAGAGGACGACGACGCCTCGTCGATCACCTCGGACCCAACCGAGCTGTTCCACCGGGACGTCGCAACACAGACTAGCCCAGAGCCCACCCCTGTGATCAGCGCTACTGGCGCTGTCAACTCGGCGGACTCGGCGGCTGTCTCTCCGTCGACGGCGGTTAATAACCACATCAGCCGTGTTGAGTCTATTACCTCGAAGCTGCGGGAGATCGTTGACTCGGAGAAGAATACGAGTACGTTGGATGACTCGATGCGGACGCGTCTCACGGAGTTGCATCATTATTGTGATGGGTTGATCTATAGTGGTCCTACGTACTCTACTGGGTCGAGTTATGGGGTCTGGAATTCCAATACCTCGGGCTCGAATGATAACTCTAGTATGCGGAAGGCGGAGGATGAGGCTATTGCTGGATTTAGGGCTGATATTCGTGGTGTGAAGGGTGCGCTGTTGAGTGCGCGTAACTTCCCTGCTAGTCGGGGTGGACGGCTTGGTGGTCTTCCCGTCGGTGGACGATGAGGTTAGATCGTGGAGGTTTGGTGCGATTGTATGAATGTATATAGATTGCAACGGATTCTCTAGGTGGTTTGCCTAGGTGTATATGGGCTTATATATTCATTTGTTTGGTTGCATCTGTGAAATTATAGCCTAGATCCTACCTAGGTAGTATATATATTTTCTTGGCCTGTAAAGAACTCCAAACTCTCATTTGATTCATGTCTATCTAGCAATTTAAATAAGAAGACAACATGCAGTAAACACTATCAACCACACTTAGGAACGTTGGGGAATTTTCGCTTTGCACATGATCAGACTTATACCCCCAGGAGAGAAGGAGGAACGGAAGAAAATACGCAAGACATTAATTATAAAAATGGACAAGGAAGATGAGAAAATTTAGAGCAACGCTGAAGTATAGAGAAAACAAGGCCAGAAATACATAAGTTATACCAAGCCTTTAGCATTCCCTCCACTTGAAAAGGTACAAGGTGTCATTTACGGGGTAGCACGGCTCATGCTAATCAGTCGCTTCACACCGACCTGTAGTTATACTTGTTAGTAACCATTCAAAATTATAGGACCGATGTTCACTCACCATCCAGTTGCCACATTCGTCGGTCCGGTTGGTCATGATATCAACATGAATAGCGAGGGCGGCATTGTAGTCACGTTGCTGGAGAGCACGGGCCAAGTTCGCCATGTCCTCGATGGTGTTGGGCTTGAGCAAGTCCTCATTGTTGAGGTGATCAAAGAGGATGTTCAAGCGGCGCTCGGCATCATCAACCTGTGCCTTGAATGCCGCAGGGGCCCGGGTCTTGACGCGCTCCATGTCTGCCGATAGAATCTCGAAGACAGGCTGTGCGTTTGCAGGAATGTGTGAACGATCACCGGGGGCTGTAATAAGGGTTAATTGTCAGAAATCAATTATTGCTAACTGTAATTACTCACGATACTTGGGAGCCGGAGGAGTTGGCCTCTGCGACTGGGCCGTGGGAGGTCGAGATCCTTGAGGCGGCGGCGGGATGCCCTGGGCCATAGGTGGAGGCTGTGTAGCAATAGGCGTGGAGGGCCCATATGGGTTTGCCGCGGGAGGTTGTGATACTGCTTGTGGGGCGTATGGCGAGGCAGCCTGGGGAGGCGGGGCCACAGGGCCACGAGTCTGCAGTTGCGGGTTTGCAGCCTGGGCAGCCGGGCTTGGCGCATACCGGTTGGTTGGGGGTGGCATGCTAGGAGGAGCGTTGTAGGGCGATGCTCCGCGAGGGATCGATGCAGGGGGAGCCATGGTTGACCCGTGAGTCAACGGCGGCGACTGAGGGAGAGAAGCGTATGGGTTGGCAGGGGGTGGCGGGGAAGGTCCAGGGATGTTAGATCCAGCCTGGCCACCAGCGAGCGGCGACATCATGCGCGGCGGCGGAGGCACCGAGCCCACCTTTGGTGGGGGAGGCACGGATGGTGCGCGCGGAGCACCAACGGGGGGAGGCCCCTGGGTCAGATTGGGTGACTGGTTGGGGAAAGGAGATGGGATGGGTGCAGAGGCTGCGGCAGGAGTTCCACGGCGGGGCGTAGGAGCCTTAGCAAATCCTTCTGGCAAATCATTCCACGCAGGAAGGCCAGTGGCCGTGGTGTATGTTGTGATTGTGTTGGCCGGCGACTGGTTAGATGACGCACGAGGAGGGGGAGGGACACCAGCGCCTGTGGGCTGTTGTCCGCCGAATGCAGACGGTGGAGTATAACTGGTAGGTCTCATGCCCTGAGTTGGCTGGTACCCAGCTGCCTGTCCATAGGCAGCGTATGGGTTGGCAGGCTGAGCTGGCGGGGAGGTAGTCTGAGGGCCATATGGGTTAGCCTGCTGGGAAACAGCAGGCGCAGGGGGCGCATAAATGTTGGGAGTAGCAGCCGGTGGTGGAATAGCAGCAGCGTTGTAAGCTTTCGTCGGCTGGTACAAGTTGGGCTGTTGCGGGAGGGGCTTGAAGGCAGATTTGGCTGCGACAGCGGGCTGGGCCTTCTGAGGTACCTGTCTGGTAGCAAGCTTGATGCGGTTGCGCGCCACCTCAGCTTCAGGGTGCTTCTCGGGGACAAGGTCGAGGTACTTCTGAGCAATTTGCAGGCGTCCATGGGTAGCGACAACATCGGCATATTCAATGTACTTGTCATACAAGACGCTCAAGCGCCAATCCGAATCCTTGTTCCGCTCCGTATCCTGGAACTTGGTGACTTGGCGGAAGATGGTAACCTTCTCGATCAGGCCCTGCAGAGCACGGACGTGGATAGAGAAGGAAGAGTTGTCAGTGTTGCTCTCAATTCCTTTCTGCTCATTCTCACGGAGCTCCTCAACCCAAATGGCAACAACCTTCTCGAGCTTCGAGCCTGCCAAGAAGCAGAAAGAAGCATCCTTGCGGGCGCTCTTGTCGTCACTGTTCTGAATCTGCTCCTCTAGGCGATCACCGAGAGCATCGCAGAGATCAGGGAATTCCTTCTCATCGGCAAAGGTACACAAGGCAGCCATAACTTCCTTCCAGTTGGACAAGTCGGCATTGTGGACCACATCCCACAGGTTCTTGCCCACAATAGACGCGAGCAATCGCATGTAGTTCGGACCGCCGGCCTGCTTGGAGAAGTAGTACTCCTGCGCCTTTTCGATGCACTTCGGGCCACCACAAATAGCAATCATGAAAGCATCGGACATCTTATCCTCCCGGAGGGCAACATCCAGAGCTTTCTCGAATTCTCCAAGGAGCAAAGCCCGAGTAATTTGTTGCTCTGCTTGGCTTTCTGAGCCATTGAAAATTTGGAATGGGTTGTTGGTTTGAGCACCCTTGGAAGCAGCCAGTTCGGAAAGGAAGCTGTCACCTTCGGGGTTGGCGTCGAACATGGATTGCAACCGCTTGTGCTTCTTACCACCGGCAGGTTTGGCGGCAGCGCCATTGGTGCTCTCGCCTTCCTTCTTGTCCAACCCAAGCTGCGCGAGATTATCGGCGGCCTCATCAACCTGATCCTGGAATCCGAGATACTCCACCAAGCCCTTACGTGGGTTTTCGGAGATCAAAGCCTGCATCACCTTCCAGTCGGCCTTTTCTGCTTCATTGGAAGCACTTGAAGCGCGTGACTCACAGAGAGTACTGATATCACCCTCCTTCAATGCAGTCTCAAAGCTCTCAGTGGCATTGCCAACACTCTCATCAACCTCGAACGGTGTGATTTTGATAGTGGATGTACGAGAGCCCTTCTCGGTCAGACCGAAGGAAACGACCCGACCTCCGAAACCAAAAGTAGCACCACAGGGCCGCTCAAGCCAGCGAGGGGCCTTCGGTAGGGAGAACTTGGAGACCTGGGGCTGCGTTTGCGCCTTGTTGAAGAAGTCTTCGCCGTCCAGAGCTTGGTTGTGATCGGCGATGGCCTGGGCGTTGTCGGTCTTGGTGTTCTGCAGGGTCTGGACACAGATCTTGCCATCAAATGACGCGGTTGCGAAGAAGTTGGGGTTGTGAGGGTTCCAGCGGGTCTGGAAGGTCCAGTTCGTGACAACGGGGAACTCTCCATATGCCTGGCCGGTTTGCGGGTTCCAACAGATATTACGGTTATCTTTGCCGGAGGACAGGAGGAGATCTGGATCATGCTCGCACCAAGAAAGTGAGAGCACACCGGACTCGTGGCCGGTGAGTGTCTATACAAATCATATCAGTATAAAATTACACCCGGACTCCGAAAGAGTGACCTACCCGCTCCGGAGCGTGGGAGTTGCGCAGGTCCCAGACATATAGCACTGGGTCTGAGTCGAGGGGAGACGATGTAATAAGCTTTGTGGGCTAGACGTGAAAATGGTCAGCAATCCTGAAATAACTATGTAGAAGGTTCCAACATACCCTCTCGGGGTCCCATGCGACTGCGCTGACAGCCTTCCGGGCCTTGTTGTTCAATGTCAGACTCTCCTTTTTCGTCTTGACATCCCAAACTGTCACAAAGCCGGAGCTGCTACCAGTGACCAGAATGTGAGGAACCTTCCTGTTCCAATCCAAGCAGTCGATATCATCTGTACGGGCCGCATTATTGCCCAACCGGAATGGGTTCTCGATATTGTTTAGATCCCAGATGAACAGCTATCCAGTAATTAGCCACATATTCAATCCGTAATCCGCGAAGCGCAGCCTACCTCTCCCTTTGCGCCACCGGTTGCCAGAAGGTTCGGGTGTTTCGGGTTGAATTGAAGGGTCTTGATGGCGCCGCTGTGTTTAGTGGTTCTTGAAATCAATGCATCACTGAAATTGAACGATCAGCAAGACATTCCGGGGATGTAGTTCATATGTAGATTTCAACCAACCTAGATCCAGCAAGTAGCTTATCAGCATCCCACAACTCCAGCGAGCCATTCTCCAAGCCACCCGCAATCACACCCCGTTTGTTGTCTTCGGACGTTGTCCAGGCCACATCATTGAAGCTAGTTGAATTATTCAGTCAGAATGCTTATCTTCGCTCGAGTTCACAAAAGACCAACTTACCCAGAATCGGTATCGACCTTAGCTAGCGGCTGCAGCTCCTCGCTCGCATCTTCGCGGTCAAGGCCCAGATCCCACAGCTCGAGGCATGTCTTGTTAGAGAAGTCGGCATCGACAGCGCCAGCGCGAGTTCCAGTTGCGATCAATGGCGACGCAGCGCCAGGTGACCAGGCGAACGTGGCCGTCCTTGGGATTTCCCTCAGACGCACCATGATGATGGCAGGGGAGGTATGGTTTGGTGAGGATCGAGACCAATAGTTTTTGTGAAAGGTATGATCCAACGAACAATGGAACTCAAGCAATAGGGAAGGAGAGGAATCAAGAACCACCCCCTATGAATAATTGACAATGGGGTGATACTCTAGATGTTCCAAGTATAGCAGTAACCAAGTGGCCTCCTGGACTTGGAGGGACCGGGGAACGCGCGCTAGACCGCTTTGAGACTCGCCAAAACACTCCGAGGTGAGCTGCACGTGATATCAATCTTCCGTTCTGGGCTGATAGCAAGATACAGCTTGGATTCAGAGTCTTGAACACAAAGGCTTTCTTTGCTGCTGTACACACTTTTATCCTCGCTTGTTCTACTATTCTGTGCGATCTCGCCACATTGCCACCCAACTCAAAGACCTAGCGAATTTGACCCGAAGCGCAACTACACATCATGAGCGAAACCACGCGGCTTAAGAGCACCATCTACGTGGGTGGTCTTGACCAGGGAGTGACCGCGCACACACTTGCGGAAGCTTTCGTTCCATTTGGCGAAGTCGTTGATATCTCGCTGCCCAAACCGGACCAACCCAACTCGGCTGAAACTCACCGCGGATTTGGATATGTGGAATTTGATCTGCCGCAAGACGCCAAAGAGGCCATCGATAATATGGATGGTAGTGAGATCTACGGGCGCACCATCAAAGTTGCCGCTGCAAAGCCACAGAAGGATGCCAACGAGGGACTAGGCAGCAAGATTGCGATCTGGGAACAGGTTCGTTGGGTTCATTTTTATATCTGATCGCAATCTATACTAACCGCTATATTCTATAGGAGGGTTATTTGGCCAAGCATGCCGTCAGCGAGGAGGATCGGATAGCGGCGGAGGAAGCTCAGGCTGCAAGCAGTCGTCCCCAAGATGCTATGCAGGGATTGGAACAATTAGATGTTGCTGGGCCGAAGCCCGAGTGAAGCACGCTACACTTTACGATAGCTACGACGCAGATGACAAACAAAAGCATAAGTCTCACACGACAGTACAATTTCCCAATTACACCACAGGATTCAGGCTCGGGAAGCCGGAAGATGTACACGGGCGCAATCTCGAACCCGTTCCTTTTTTGTTCCACTGGTTTTTTTCTCAAATCATGCCCATCGGCTTCAAATTCTCCTAATCAACAATACAAGCGGCAAGAATCCAAAAACTGCAGATCGCATTCTGAGAGCTTAAAGAAACATGGTGGTACATTTAGTGCTCACGGCTCTCGGGGCTGTTGCGGTAGAGACGCAGGGTCTTGTCGGTCATCAGCTTCTTGCTGCAAGAGTAGACAGCGGCGCCAATGGCAACACTGAAATTATAAGTTAGCATTAGGGAAATATACGAGCTTGACTGCCAGTGAAGGGAGATAGGGGGATGAAATTCCGGCATGTGTCGGGCATGTGTTCCCGGAATCAAGCGGCAGATAGTATCAAACAGGGTAGAAACGTACGCAAGGACGAAGCCTAAATATCAAACCGACGGTTAGCTCAATTTCCGATCGCGAAGTCATAACTATAGAACATACCGATAGGGAGCAACTCGGGGGGCACACGCTTCAGCTGGCGCAGACGCTGGGAGATAGTGTGAGCTGTAGGCGCATGGTTAGTTCAATGGCAGTCCCCATAAAAGTAGAGCCAATTCGACATGACTCTGTTGATCAACCGGATCTAGTGATCTCAGAGACTCATACCACTTTGTTGCTCCTTCTACAGACATGAGTTAGTAACCGAGGGATCGTATGATCACAAGACCATTGCCGAAGGAAAGAACATACAGGAGTAGGGAAAGCAAAGGCCCGAGTGGGCTGCATCCGCAGCATGCGAGTGGGATACATGTTGAGATCTGTGGTTCAACCCTGGAGAAGCAGAAGAAGAGTGGGATAGAGGACGAGGTTGGAACACCAGCTTTCCGAGAACGTGACTGGCTCGGGTGTAAAAGCGAGACGCTCAGTGGCTCTCGCTTGACCGCCCGCGGTCATATCCGGCACTTCACAGCTTCAATCACCCAACGTCGCTCTTCCCGGCTCACTTTCTCCCCTCCTCTCTTTCCACTCCACTCCAATTATTCCTCTCGTGTGTTGTTTCTCTTGAAGCTACACATCGCAAATATGGGTGCCATTCCGGAAGCCGACCCCGATGAGGTCCTCGAGACAAAGCCCTTCAAGTTCGTCACTGGTAAGTCCACTAACCCCCTCCCGAGAAAACCGGGGCTAGGGACCCTATAGAGAGTCAATGGCTAATTTGAGCTAATTTGTTTACAGCTGGTACGTGAACCTTTATATCTTCCCGCTTCTATCGCCCATCGCATGCGCGTGGACCGATTTCCCCCGATCGGCTGATGTATGGTGTAATTGACAATTTTCGATTGGATCGCAGGTTACGATGCTCGTTTCCCCCAGATGAACCAGTACGTGATAAGCTGTTATTTTGGTGCCATTGTTACACTCATCTAACGTTGATTCGCTACACAGGACCAAGCACTGCTGGCAGAACTATGTCGACTACTACAAGTGTACCACTGCCAAGGGCGACGACTTCCGTCCCTGCAAGCAGGTAATTGCGACAGCCGACAATGCTCTCAAATCCCAGCAGTTTCTAACACGTTCTTTCGCAGTTCTACCACTCCTTCCGCTCTCTTTGCCCCAAGGCCTGGACCGATCGTTGGGACGGTCAGCGCGGTACGCATCTACAAGTCTTCTCAACATGTGTGTACTCATACTAACTTGTGTTCACAGAGGCTGGCAACTTCCCTGTCCACCTCGACAAGTAGATAACCAACAGCGTCTTTTTGGTTGGTCAAGTGAGCCGTGTCAAATTTTTATGTATCGACAAGTTCCAATGTACTCTACTGGGTCACGCGAGGACACAACCCCTTCATTTCCTAAATCGTTCCGTCCGTCTAAGGCAAGAAAGGGTGTTTATAAACGCGTCGTATTGTAAAGAGAAATGTATTGTTATCTGGTGCTCGTTCTGACTCTTTCAAGCGTGGGTACCCAGGTAGTTCCTACATCCTTCATCGGTAGAGAACTTGCCATAATTGTGAACCATGTCTTGGAAAGACGACTTATAATGTTGAGTATATATGTAGAACCCATGCCGTCCTTGCGGAAATGCTCTGAATGCGATTCAGTGTGTATGTATCTAATTCTATGTAATCCCAGCTCTGACAAGAAAAAATACATAATCCAGCACACTGTACAAGACCACAGGGCCATGTTCTAGATATGCTCCAAGGCCGTCTCCGGCCATCCTTCGGATCTCCGATGAAAAGAAACATCCGAAAGAATGCAAGCTATATACAAGCCAAAATGAAAATGGTGCGCGCGAGTGTCGAAGTGCACTACCCAAGCAAAAGAAAATCCAGAGAAAATGACAAGAAATCGTATATACCGAGAATATGTCGGACAGAAGGCGTAAATGCTGTTGTAAGATTGGGTGTCGGCGCAAAGAAAAAAAAAAGATGGACAAAAAGGAATGATCACTCTTTGTATCTTTAGATGCCCTTCAGCTTGCGGTATAGCTTTTTGTGCTCCTCAAGGAAGAGGAAAGTGGCAATGGTATGAGGACCAAGACGGATGAAACTAGGCACCCAGCCACGGAAAGTCCATCCAAGGCCTTCCTTGCGGCAGATGTCACGCAGAAGACCAACGATAGTATGACCACCGCCATCCGCATGAGAAGCAGTCATAATACGAGTCTTGATCACGTCCACAGGGCTGCAGACAGTGGTAGCAACGAAACCCGCCATGAACGAGGCCGTGAAGTGTGTGCCCAGATTATCAGCCATGCCGGCCTTCTCAATACACATGCGCTTAAAGGTATCGTAAGAAGCGAGCTGTGAGGCAGTCATGAGGATTGCGCGGGTGGAGTTAGGCCACACTCCGCGGAAGAGAGAACTGAAACCCTCTGTGCGGGTCATCTGCACGAGCCCGTGGATTGCGTTTCGGTAGTTGCGGCGCTGCGCAGGAGGGAGGGATGCGTCGTGTTGCATGCGGACGTTCATCACGTCAGCTGGGTTTCCTGCTATGCCGCCGATGAATCCGGAGGCAGAGGCAATGCCGATGAGAGTGACCATGTTTGGTGCGCCGGCGGGGTCTGAGGTGGGCGAGGCAATGCGCGACTTCAATTCCTCGTAGATACCGAAGCGCGTTGTGGAGTATGTGATTTGACGTAGCATCGCGGCTGACAACTATAACATATCCAATTCGTCCTTCGTTAGCCAACTTGTGCCCGTTTACTGATAGCCATGGGGTATTCGCTATCGAGTGGATAGTGGATTTGAGGATTGCACATACACCACTGTATAACCCGGTGACACCAGCATTCTTCACGATGTGTACAAACGTTCCGACCATAGTCTTCGGCGCATCGGGAGCACGAGTCTGTAACCGGACCTATTATGCGACAAACAGATATCAGCGTCGGGGCTCGGTATCGGGGGCATGAGCCATAGTAGTCTCGGACGGCTAGGAGCTTGCAATTACCTTAACTGTGGGCACAAAGTTAGCATATGGTATATAATTGAGGGAAGATGTAAGCAACATACCTAAATCTAACGGGTGCGTCACAGACGCAGCAAAGCATGAGGCCGAACCTCCAAACCAAAACGGGTAATGCACCTGCTTCGGCTTTGACTGCGTCTGAACGGGCACAACCCGGGAGTGAGGAGGAACCTCCAACATCTTGCCGCTATCTGCCATCTTGCTGGATAACAAGATCCCCTTCAAATATACACAGTTAAAAAGAAAGAAAAAGGCGGGGAGAATGATTCACAAATTGCTTTTTTTTTTTTACTGGACTTTTCTCGGCCTTTACGAACGTGACTTGACGTAATTTTGGGGCCTTCAAATACCAACGGAGACAAATCAGATCTCCGAAATCACTCGGCCAGCCGCCGAACGGAGAGGAACAGCCAATCAGATCAACTACCTTGATAGGGGGTCACCACTCGGATCCAATCAGATCCTCGGTTTTGCGGTCTTTCTTTTTGCGGAGATAAATCGCTTGTATGGAACATACAGCCCTGGCCCAAAGACCCCTCAGAAACCCTGAATAGCAACCTGCTTCGGTCATTGAAATGGATGCCGAGGGCATCTTTGCGCATACAGGCATTATAATAATCACTTCAATATAGAGCTGATATGACAAGATCGGCTATGCGGATCTTCGGAGTTTTTACGGATATTGGACGGTTGGCGTCGGTCTACCGAGGGGTTCTGCAGGAGGGGCAAGATATCATATGCATAAAGGCTACCTGGGGAGATATTGATGTAATCGGGGTATAAAGGGTATAAAAAGTATAAAATATCTTAGTTAATGACTGGAATTAGGGCTACCCTAGTTCAATATATTGTTTTGCAGGTGCTTTCTCGGCGCAGGTGGGATAATGGGATAATATATGCATTTAGGCGTTGTCGCACATGAAAGTTGAAAAGTGAAGAGCTGAAATAGGATGTAATATCAGCCAGACTAGTGGTTTTTATCCTCGGGCAAGTCTATATATCAAAAGAGATATATAATTTGTTGAGTTATCTAAACTGCATAGTATACAGAACCTTCAATTTGTACATATGAAAGTTGAAATGGCTCGAGCTACCAGCTGTAGCAACTATAGAGAGAACACCAAACATATTTAAACCATAAGTTTCTCTCTTGTAGTAAGAGGTACATGCTAAAGCCTTTTCTATATATTTTTGTGATGCGGATTCACTGGACGAATGTACTTCGGGGACTAATTTCGCCGACCCGAGTATGTGTTGATAGCGTCGATAGACAACATTGAATTCTCACAATGTCCAACCCAACCATGAGGCTATTCGCTACCGGTCGAGCTCTGCGTGCAAGCAGTGGCCGTTGGTCAATTGCCTCAATCCGACCTCAAACCGCCATTCCGCGCTCCCTCCGACCGACTCCCACCTTCTCCCGCAACCGCGAATGGAGCTCAACCACAGCTCGCTGGAGTGAACAAAAAGCACCCACTACCTCCAAAACCCCCCAGCAACAATCGACCCTCAAACTCGAAGGAGAGACCTACCGAACCGACGAATGGACCAACACCCCCGATACAATCCTATCCCATATCGGACGCCGACTCTACCTCGACGAGAACCACCCTCTCGCCATTACCCGCAAACTCATCGAAAACCAATTCACATCCCCAAGCTTCGGAAACTACTCAGAGAAGAACCCAGTCGTTTCAACAAAACACAATTTCGATGTCCTCGGCTTCCCCGCGGATCACCCGGGCCGCAGCCGCACAGATACATACTACGTGAACGACAAGACAGTACTGCGCACGCACACAAGCGCCCACCAGCAAGCGTATTTCCAGCAGATCGCCCGCAATGAGCAAACCCGTCCAGAGGAGGTCGGATACACCGTCGTCGCGGACGTCTACCGTCGCGACGCAATCGACCGCAGCCACTACCCCGTCTTCCACCAGATGGAGGGCGCGATGCTATGGAAGCGACCCGCGACGAACCCGCTCGCCGCATCAGCCGAGACAGCAGCGATGATCATGGCCGATGTGGAGAAAATCCCGCGCCACGACGTCGTGGTCGAGGACCCGAACCCGACTATCCACGCCCAGCGGAACCCGCTGCAGGATAAACACCACAGCGTCGAGGAGGTGGAGGCTGTAGCCACGCACCTGAAGCGCTCACTCGAGCGGATGGTTATCAAGATCTTCACGGAAGCGAGCACGGCCGCTGCGACTAGCGGTGGCGCGGAGCAGGAACCTCTCAAGGTTCGCTGGATCGAGGGGTCCTTCCCGTTCACTAGCCCTAGCTGGGAAATGGAGGTGTTCTGGCAGGATGAGTGGCTGGAGATCCTGGGATGCGGAATCATCAAGCAGGATCTATTGATCAACTCTGACGTGCCGGATCGGATTGGATGGGCGTTTGGACTGGGTCTTGAGCGGATTGCTATGCTTCTTTTCAATATCCCTGATATCCGATTGTTCTGGTCGCAGGATGAGCGGTTCTTGTCGCAGTTCCGGGCTGGTCATATTGCTCGCTTCGAGCCTTTCTCGAAACACCCGGCTTGTTATAAGGATGTTGCTTTCTGGTTGCCTCCTTCGGCTGTGACGGGTGGTAACAGTGCTGCTGGTGGGGGTGTGCCTTTCCATGAGAATGATGTTATGGAGATTGTTCGTGGGGTTGGTGGGGATCTTGTTGAGGATGTTACTCTCATTGATGAGTTTACGCACCCTAAGAGTTCGCGGAAGAGTATGTGCTACCGCATTAACTACCGGAGCTTGGAGCGGACTTTGACGAATGAGGAGAGTAATGAGTTGCATCTGAAGGTCCGGGAGAAGCTGGTTGGAGAGCTTAGTGTTGAGTTGAGGTGAGGTTGGAGATTGTTGGGTTATATACTTTGTACTATACTGTGATTATTATGGAGAATATGTAAGATATATAGCATTCCTCTCATTAAGCCAAGATCGATATATGGATTTCATTAAGCTAAAGTTTCAATAGATATAGACTATAGCCAGCTTTGTCTTTGATTAGAGTGTAATTTAGGGGTTTACCAAAGGGTTACCAAAGGTGGAAGGAATGAAGACACCAGAGGCTATGACATGCCCCGAAGAAGTGTATATTATACAGTGAGGAGGAGAGAGTTATAAGGGGACATAAGAGGTACAGACGTCACAAAACAAGTGAAAACGCACCACCAACATGAGACAATCCGTACGCCTCCAGATACATGCAACAAGGGTGTATATCATACAGCCGAATCCAAGAGACGAGCAGAAAGATAGCAAGGAAGAGTAATTTTCCGGGGTCCAAAGCCAGCCGTATCCGAGCATAAAACCCTATCGTGATCATGATGTATGACATATGGTACAGAAGAAGTAAAGAAAAAGTGAAAATGCGGAAATGGATCCAAGAAGGTGGGAGGATTAAGAATCGAAGTTATCGTCGATCATTTAAGCGTTCTTGACGACACCGACCTTAGCAGCCTATAAGAGAGAAGAAAGCAGTTAGTCACAATACTCTAGAACCTGTGGTTTTAGTAGGTAGAACTCACCCGCAGAACGCGGCCGTTGAGACGGAAACCCTTGCTCTGGACGTGCATAACATCGCCGTCCTCGAGACCAGCAGCCGGGGCCATGAAGGTAGCCTCGTGCAAGTTGGCATCGAACTTCTGGGCCTTGCCGTCGACCTTCTCGGCGGGGTCGAAGCGCTCGAGACCGTGCTTCTGGAGGGTGTTGAGGAGAATTGACTGGGTCATGTTGAGACCAGCGACGAGATCGAGGAGGTCCTTGTTCTCTTCGGTCTTAGCAGCGGCGAGCTTCTCCTTGGGCACAGCCAGCAGCGCGCGGTCGAAGTTGTCGATGCTGTCGAGGAGGTCCTTGGCGAAACCCTGGATGGCGAACTTGCGGGCGGCGTCCATGTCGCGCTTGTTGCGCTCAACGAGGTTGCGGGATTCGGCGACGGAGCGGAGCCATTTGTCCTGATGGGAAATTTGGGTTAGTATTCGTATGCGAAAGAGCTTCGGAGCTACCCGTAGTAGTGAGTATGGGGAAATAGCTTACCTTGAACTCAATGGCTTCCTTGGTCTTCTGTTCGAGCTCCTTCTTCACGGGGTCCTCGGCCTCTGCGTTCTCTGCGCTCTCGGCTTCGGTGGCTTCCTTGGTCTCTGTTGAGTAGAGACGGGTAGACCGGGGAGCGAATGGCCGGATAGCCGGGAGACGAGCTTGCTGTGTGGTCCGTCGCAGCGCCAGCGATGCGGTGGAGGGGGAGGAGGTGGAGAGGATGGAGCGGGCGGCCTGAGCCTGTCTGAGGATGGTTCGTTGGAACATTATGAATAGCGATATGTGGAATTGAGAATGGAGACTCGGTGAACTGGGGACTCACTTGTCCTCGGACAAATTTAATCGGGAATCACCTGACCGCCTTGGCAAGGAAAAACGCTAAGCCGAGGGGACCTTCTCCTGGCTTCTCCAACTATTACGTACTATGTCTGGGCATGGATGCATGGATTGAATCATTGTAAGAATAGTCACATATGAAATAGCAATCTATTGGTCTGTGACATGCAACTATTACGCAATTGGCCATTTGCAACCACTCCGGGTGTACACAGGATGGAATTCTGACACCAATGTATACAAGCTGAAGTCTATTATTGCTCAAGGCTTGCATAAGTTGCTTCAACATAAGCAACTGGCATCACAAACCATCGAAACAGGAGAATGCTAGCTCTCTATGCCATTTATTCCTCACCGGGACATGTCGGTTTACTGCTTTGAGGAGCTATCCAAGGCAAGTGATCCCGAGAGCATGTCCAGCTTGGTTTACTCTTTTCGGGTTAGCGCCATAGGTAATTTCAACGCAGAAGGTATTTCTTCTTCCAAGATGAATTTTGGTTTCTTTATGTCTAGGGTATCTCATCTATAAGTCTAATCATCAAGCCATTGATATACAGTCTCTTGCTATAAAATCATACTAAACAGAAGCTAGCCCGGATCTATATCATCCTGCTCAGCGGGTCTACGACCTCTAGGCGGATGACCTGCGGGGGTTCTTGTTCTACAGGTAGACTTGAAACCCGACTCTAGAGTTACCAATCACCCCAGGATCAATTGCCTCGGTTTATCAAGCCAGTTGGTGTGACCGAAATAGCCCTGTTAGCCAGATGATGTCACAGAAACAGAGGCGGATAGGATATGTGATCAAGTCATACCGGGTCTTATCAAATTGGAAACTATAGCAATTTCATTGAGAGTAAGGAAAGCATGTATCTACTACTACTATCCTACTATATATTATATAACTAGTTAGGGAGTTTAATATTAGTGATGATTGGCAACGTATACTAAGGTTAATTTCTACAACCACCTAATTGGGGGAAGAGAATTGAACTTCTAAGCAGTCAGGGTTGCACTAATCATCAAACGGCGGTTTGGCCGAGTGGTCTAAGGCGATTGACTAGAACATTCTTGACATGATATCTTTCTTGATCAAGCTTCCTTTATCAATTCCGTTCGCGGGCGCATTCGAATCATGCAGCCGTCGTGCTATATCTTTTTGCTCCTATTTTTGTTCTAAGGAGAGGAGCATCTTAAAATATGCTGTTAATCTTAGTATAAGTTGGTAGGAGAGAGAGGTAAAGATGATCTATTGGGTTCGCATTGGAGTGACGTCGGTAGATCCGTAAGAATCTCCATTATAAATCAGAACATTGAACTTATAGGCTATTTATTATTTTACCAAACTATAACAAAAACCTTGATATATATTGAGGCAGAGCCATGTCCATCCAGTCTGAGAAATTTCGATAACTTTGATCAGTGTTCCCACCAGAAACAGCCTGAAAAAGAAATGTCAAGCCCTCAAGTCACCCACCGTCGTGCCTTCAGATGAACGGACGATTATACTCTAGGCAAGCCAAAATTAAAGCTTGTACAGGAAGCGCTCGCACTACTACTTGCACCAACCGGAGTCCTAATCAAAGTGCATGCCGTCGCTCTTAACTATCGCGACGCGAACATCGCAAATGGAGGGAACCCGTGGGCGGTGATTCCAAATGGGATTTTGGGCAACGACGCAGCAGGCAAGGTCATCGCAGTTGGAGATAAAGTCAAGACATTTACTGTCGGGGATAGGGCCGGGCCTATTATCGATACTGAGAATATAACAGGGCGTGAAGTGAAGCGGTCGTGGCTGGCAGCAGATGAGGATGGAGTTATGGCGGATCATATCATTTTCGACGAGGATGTTCTGTGTAAACTTCCGGACTATCTTGACTGGGCTGAGGCTGCTATGATTCCTTGTGCTGGTGTTACTGCTTGGTCGGCGTTGAAGGGTATGAGCATTGGGCAGACTGTGTTGATTCAAGGTATGTGGTGCTCCGGGGGTTGGGGTTTGATTCAACACTAAGCACTAAATTAGGCACTGGGGGTGTCAGTGTCTTTGCACTCAAGCTTGCGAGGGCTGCGGGCCTGAGGGTGATTTTGACATCTTCGAGTGACAAGAAGCTCGAACAAATGAAGGCCAAGCATTCAAACCCGCCGATCATGACGATAAACTACTCTCGAACGCCCGACTGGAACCAGGAGGTTCTTAGATTGACCAACGGTGTCGGTGTGGATATTGTTGTTGAAAATGGTGGATCTAGCTCCTTGGTTAAGAGTATCAGATGCACTCGACGTGGCGGCGTGGTCAGCCAGGTCGGATATCTTTCACGGCAGGACCCTAACGACCTACGGGAGCTGATCCCGACCATTATCGATCGGAGGGTTAATTTGAGGTGAAGTTTATTCTATGATAATTTATTAGATATTGAAGTCTGACTTAGAACAAAACAGAGGTATCAATGCAGGGTCAAAGCATGACATGGAGGACTTTTGCGCTGCGTTGTCAGTAGCTCAAACGCCGCTGGATGACCTCGTTGACATCATATTTCCATTTGAGGAAGCCGAACAGGCAGTCGACTATGTTTGGCAGGGTAAACAAGTTGGGAAGATTGTGCTTCGTATTTAGACAAAGGTAAAGCGTCTTTGGAGATACTCTGTAATATGAAACTACATGGACGATGTCTGGAGTCTAAGAAATCTATAGTCAATACCTGGGACTAGGAGCTCATATGGCATTCACTCCACTTTACACCTTTGTCAGACTATGTATGAAGGAAGCAGGGTCATTGTAATGTGTCGCTTACTTGGAGTATTTCGAAAATATCTAAAGCTATGGAAGACTAACTTGGACGACATCCTCACCCACACCTAGAAAATCACCATCCAGATGCAATAGATAATGCTTCCTCTCAGCAATCACGTGTGTCCTTCTGGGATAGGATAATTCGGTTCATTTTCAGCTTGGGCCTTTAGAATTCGCATGATGGCGCGGGCTTCCTCTCGATGCTCCACCCTGTTGTAGTCCAACCCGTAGGCAAGTGTAATTCCCTCTTCAGTCATGTGTTTCTGCCTAAACCACCGTTTTTCGGCCTGTGTCAGGGCTTCTACGCCTGAGGCTCGAATCAGACCGGATGCTTTGAAGATTTCAAATCTGCGCCGCTCACGCTGGGACCAGAATGCGTGAATCAGGTAGGTCACGTTAGGACATAGAGGTGAGATCCCGAAATCATGGCCTAATGGCGGAAGGTGAGTCTGGACTTGGTACAATAAGGGGCCTTGACCCATGGGCTTGAAGTAAGCCTTGATAGAACCACTCAAGGTATCCACAATAATACCGGAGACATCTGGGCAACTGGGGGTGGGTATGACAGTGCAGTCGTCGAGAAGGGGCTTTCCGATGATGTTGCAAAGCATTGCGGGGGTATGCAACACGTTCTTCAAGCGGAGGTAGTTGTCCGGATGTGGACCGGTTTGAAATGGCGAGCCCCTGGTGGAAAGAATAATAGTCCCCATCCCAATGACTTCCGCCCAGCCCCCAGCGATATCCGTGACATACGACCTGAAGGGGATATAGTCGTCACCGAACCAACATCGATCCTTAGCGGTACTTGCTTAGTTAGATGGATGCATTCAGCTCTGTGGAGGAGGGGGTACTTACTGGGTGTCAGAGGCGCTGGACCAGACCCAGGAGGGACATGGGGGAGGCAGCCTCCTGGGATTCCTCGCCATTGATGGCATGGTAAAGCGATGGTTTATTCAAAGTCAACCCCGAGGAACTGGGGAAAGTGTGTTGCGAAGTTCAGTTGTGATTCTGGCAGATACAGATACAGAGGGAGATCCATATGCTGTATTTTCTTGAGGAAGAAGTTGAACGGGAGAGGAAGGAGCTGATAGAAGCAAAGAGGGAGGGAAGAGAGGAAGAGAGGAAGAGAGGAAGAGATGAAGAGAGGAAGAGAGGAAGAGAGGAAGAGAGGAAGAGAGGAAGAGAGGAAGAGAGGAAGAGAGGAAGAGAGGAAGAGAGGAAGAG